>JBBDGP010005654.1:0-85969 GCA_037952835.1 Lithobates septentrionalis
TGCCCTGTGGCATCCTTACATTGCCCTTCTGACCCCCGTACAAAATAGAGCTTTTTGGTGGTATTTAAATCACCGCTGGGGTTTTATTTTTTATTATATAAATGAAAAAAAGACCAAAAATTTTAAAAAAAAACAAAAAAAAAAAACAACACATTTTTAGTTTTGGTCATTAAATTTTGCAAATAATTAGTTTTCACCTTCACCGATGAGGAGGCACACATAGAGGGCACCAATTGGCACTGATTATCTGTATACATGTCCCATGTTACACTTGCCGGTTGCCGGTGTTCTGTCGAGAAGTGCCCGGTATGAACTGCGCATGCGCCGTACGGAACACCACAACAGCTGATTTGATCAGGGCGCATGCGCACATCGTAGGAGGCGTCTCTCGATGGGAGATACCATTTCACGGCAACCATTTAGACCTTTACAAACAGCGGGGGGGGGGGGGGGGGGAGACCGTAGTTCTCAGATTGTGCATCGCTGCTGCTGGAGGGCGGCTTGCGGGTGTGTGGAAGAGCTGCTTTTGTCTGTGTTGCAACCCGACCCTTTCACACAGCAAACCCGCCCGGCAACACAGCAAACCCGGACCATCGACACACTGTAAAGCCGCCCCCGCAACAGTGAGGCACAATGTGAGAACTACGGTCGACACCCCATCCCCCCCCCCCCCCCGCTGTTTGTATTGGTTTCAATTGTGGCCTTGAAATGGTATCTCCCATCGAGAGATGCCACCTATGATGTGCGTTGCGCCCTGGTTACGTCACTCCAGCCGATCTGCAAATCAGCTGAAGTGCGGCTCCGTCCTGCGTGGGCACTATTCGATGGGGGGCACCTCGACAGAACACTGGCTCTGCTTTCCTCATGCAGTGACAGAGCGTGAGAAAAGGAATGCCAATAACTGGCAAGCCTGTTAACATTGTGATCAGCTGTGATTGGCCCTTTACCCCGATCTGCGATTGGCCCTTTTCCCCGATCTGTGATCAGTTGTAATTGGCCCTTTACCCCGATCTGTGATCAGCTGTGATTGGCCCTTTACTCCGATCTGTGATCAGCTGTGATTGGCCCTTTACCCCGATCTGTGATCAGCTGTGATTGGCCCTTTACCCCGATCTGTGATCAGCTGTTATTGGCCCTTTTCCCCGATCTGTGATCAGCTGTAATTGGCCCTTTTCCCCGATCTGTGATCAGCTGTAATTGGCCCTTTTCCCCGATCTGTGATCAGCTGTAATTGGCCCTTTTCCCCGATCTGTGATCAGCTGTAATTGGCCCTTTTCCCCGATCTGTGATCAGCTGTGATTGGCCCTTTACCCCGATCTGCGATTTGCCCCTTTTCCCTGATCTGTGATCAGCTGTAATTGGCTGTGATCAGCTGTGATTGGCCCTTTACCCCAATCTGTGATCAGCTGTGTCCCTGGGGGGGGAGGGGCGAGTGGGGCCAGGGGGGCGTGGTTCTATTAAGATGTACATGGACGCCTTCCTGGAACAAGCGCTGCTCTGTATCGGTCTTTCGGCTCTGGCGCGGTAATTTAGTAATTAACGTCACACCGGAATGTTTTACATACATCGGGTCGGACTTTGCAGAGCGACAACAAGTCACATCCAAGGTTGCAGTCGAAGCCTCAGTGCGACTCGGTCCCACAGACCTCCATGTTATCTGACAGAAGTCACACTATAGGAAGGTTACATTGTATCTTCTTCCTCCTCTACAGACACGGCTGAGCGATACAAATATCTCCGCAATATAAATAAAGTCTCCGATCCGCTTCTCACTGGATGATAAAATAAACACGACTAATAATAGACGCGGCGGGAACGCTTCCTGTTCTCGCGGCGGGTGACGCATCGCCGGCCAGAAACGGGCGCTATGACGGGACAGAGCTTTGGATCGACTTCAGCCGCCATTCCAGGCTCGCCGCCATGGGCACGTGGGGATATTTTTACCGCTCCATAACGTAAACAGCAGTGGGTGAAAGGCAGACGTGTGGATTGTAAATGGGCCGTTATTGCGGGAACAGAATAATATTGTCTCGGCCGGCACAATGGCGGCTCTGTGTGCGGCGCGGGGCTCGGACCGGCGCTCCATAGTACAGTGAGAATCCTGTCCGGGCGCACAGTGCGGTCATTGTCCGGTCCTGGAAGAATGTTGATATAAGGCTGAGCCGCGCTGGAAGAGGGGACGGGGCCCAACGCTGTACGATCTACCCCCCACAACACTGGCAGCTCCGGGGTTAAAGAGGGTTAGACGTCATTTATAGTAATGTGTAACCCTTCCAGGGACAAAGATCGCAACCCTCCCCTCCCCCAACGTCTTCATCTGCTTTCCTCTCCAAAAGGATGGCGCCATCTTTATTCAGGCATCATCCCTTCCATGGTACATTTAATCAGACAACAGCCGACAATCTACAACCAATTAGGGGTTTCCAAAACCAGGTTAGGATATGGTTTAAACTGTATTTTAATCCTCCCCTTCAGTCTTGCACAGGTGTATCGGCTCCTCCCCCTTCAGTCTTGCACAGGTGTACCGGCTCCTCCCCCTTCAGTCTTGCACAGGTGTACCGGCTCCTCCCCCTCAGTGTTGCACCGGTGTACCGGCTCCTCCCCCTCAGTCTTGCACCGGTGTACCGGCTCCTCCCCCTTCAGTCTTGCACAGGTGTACCGGCTCCACCCCCTTCAGTCTTGCACAGGTGTAGCGGCTCCTCCCCCTCAGTCTTGCACAGGATTACCGGCTCCTCCCCCTTCAGTCTTGCACAGGTGTACCGGCTCCTCCCCCTCAGTCTTGCACCGGTGTACCGGCTCCTCCCCCTCAGTCTTGCACAGGTGTACCGGCTCCACCCCCTTCAGTCTTGCACAGGTGTAGCGGCTCCTCCCCCTCAGTCTTGCACAGGGGTACCGGCTCCTCCCCCTCAGTCTTGCACAGGGGTACCGGCTCCTCCCCCTCAGTCTTGCACAGGTGTACCGGCTCCTCCCCCTCAGTCTTGCACAGGATTAGCGGCTCCTCCCCCTCAGTCTTGCACAGGGGTACCGGCTCCTCCCCCTCAGTCTTGCACAGGTGTACCAGCTCCTCCCCTTCAGTCCTGCACAGGTGTACCGGCTCCTCCCCCTCAGTCTTGCACAGGATTAGCGGCTCCTCTCCTGGACTGAAATGTCTTCCTCCGATATCACTGCACACTGTGAGCTTCTCACAATGTGCATTATAAGCTGCAGAAAGTCAGATAGAGCCCCGCCCCATTTCCTGGCTGGAGGACGTCCAACATCATTTTGCCATTTCCTCCCCAGCCTGACTATCTCTGGCCCGCCCCTTTCATTCATTGGATGTCATTTCTTTCAATCAGAAGCTCAGCGTTTGTTTTCTTTGTACTGTCCCCAGTCAGTGTCCCCGGTCTTCACCACACCCGTTATATGATGACGCTTTACTGCACTGGTGACAGGATGTTAAAAAAAAAGAAAAAACAAAAACAAACATCATTTCTCTAATTGTCCCATGTGGTCAGGAAGAGGCTGCAGGAGATCAGCAGCACTGAGATGTAACAAAGAAAAAAAAACAAAAATAAAAATGTCATTTATTATCCAATTCCTCCTGTATTGTATCTGTACTGCCCCTCCCCCCTCCCCTTTATATTGTAAAGATCTGTGCAAACTGCTGGCCCCATATAAACCCTGAAGAATAATAATAATAATAATAATAAGAGAAACAAAATATCACTAGTAAATGATAAGCAGTGCCCAGGGAATGTTACGTCCTATGTGTCTCCTGTATGCAGGGGATGATTAGCGGCGGGGTCCGCCCTCGGCGTTGTGCAGCGGCGGGTTGGTGGAGGTCGCTCGTCACGTCTCACCTCCTGCGATCGGTAAAAGTGGATCAGCGTTTCCAGGCAACCTCGGGATGTCAGGGCAGACAGGTGCGCTGCACATCGCGGGGCCCCCTGGGAGCCCGGCCCCGATTTCCTGTCACCTCCAATGTTTGTTCTGCTGCCCATCCCCCTCCTCCGCTGATAAATAAAACATCTGCTGCGGAATCGCAGGGAACGCCGGGCGGGGCGCAGAATATATGGACACCGAGGATTTCATTTCTCTTTTACTTTAAAACTGAAGATCCGGCCGTTCTGATCAACCACAAAATCCCAGTTAGGATCCGCCGGAGGATTCACCGCAATTCCACAATCACGGAAAACGCGGGACACATTTACAATGCTGCGATTTCTTAAATCGCACTCTAAATGTGGTGCAATTGTTCCTCTCTCTTCTGCCCTTCAAGGAGAGTCTCACTCTTCCTGCTGCATTTATAAAATGGAAATATTTATACAGTATTAATCTCTCATCAGTTTGTAATATGACAACCTGATCGGCACATAACTTCAGCTGCATTTTTTGCTGCAAGTAATCGCTGCCTACGATTATTTTTTTCCCATAATCTGCTCAGAATTGCCCCAACCTTTCTCTTGAGCTCCTCCCCCTTCAGTCTTGCACAGGCGTAGCGGCTCCTCCCCCTTCAGTCTTGCACAGGCGTAGCGGCTCCTCCTCCTTCAGTCTTGCACAGGCGTAGCGGCTCCTCCCCCTTCAGTCTTGCACAGGCGTAGCGGCTCCTCCCCCTTCAGTCTTGCACAGGCGTAGCGGCTCCTCCCCCTTCAGTCTTGCACAGGCGTAGCGGCTCCCCCCCCTTCAGTCTTGCACAGGCGTAGCGGCTCCTCCTCCTTCAGTCTTGCACAGGTGTCCCGGCTCCTCCCCTTCAGTCTTGCACAGGTGTCCCGGCTCCTCCTCCTTCAGTCTTGCACAGGTGTAGCGGCTCCTCCCCCTTCAGTCTTGCACAGGTGTAGCGGCTCCTCCTCCTTCAGTCTTGCACAGGTGTCCCGGCTCCTCCCCTTCAGTCTTGCACAGGTGTCCCGGCTCCTCCTCCTTCAGTCTTGCACAGGTGTAGCGGCTCCTCCCCCTTCAGTCTTGCACAGGTGTCCCGGCTCCTCCCCCTTCAGTCTTGCACAGGTGTCCCGGCTCCTCCCCCTTCAGTCTTGCACAGGTGTCCCGGCTCCTCCCCCTTCAGTCTTGCACAGGTGTAGCGGTTCCTCTTGTGGACTGAAATGGTTTCCTCCGATATCACCGCACACTCTGAGCCTCTCACAACATGCATTAGAAGCTGCAGCAAGTCAGATAGAGCCCCGCCCCATTTCCTGGCTAGAGGACGCCCAACATCATCTAGCCTATTCCTTTCCAGCCTGACTGTCCCTGGCCCCGCCCCTTTCATTCATCTGATTTCAGTTCTTTCAATCACGGAGGCTCTACATCACATGTGGGCGTTACCTATGCAAATACAGCCCGTCTGGGAACACCCACTCCTCCAGACTGACACCCACCCATCATTTTGATATTTGCATAACTCCTCCCACTTCTTGCATCAGGACTAAGGGCTTCTGAGAGGAGTACTGAGGGCGGGGGTTGGGATGTTCTCAGGAATCTATGTACAGGCCCCTGCTGGCCCCTCCCACAGCCATGATCTGCCTGCATTGCATAGAGAAGCACAGAGGCCCGGTGATGACATCACCGGGTGCAAAATAAGATACATAATAAAAATGGAAAGGTTTTATTTAATAATGTCATTATGTTGATGAAGAGGGGAGGGGGAGGGGGGAGCTGGAAAGGCAAAATATAAGCAGATTAAAGATCAGTCCTTCTATGCCCTGCGTTGTGACAGGTCCTCTTATAGATCCCTTTCACACTGGAGGCGTTTTTCAGGCACTTTAGCGCTAAAAATAAGGCCTGTAAAATGCCACATCTGCAGTCCCAGTGTGCGGTGGCAGGACCATGGCACAGGGGGGCGCTGCGCTGGCAGGAGGCCAAAAAAAGTCCTGCAAGAGGCATCTTTGGGGCACTTTAGGAGGGGTGTATACAATCGTTCCTAAACACGCCCCTGTCCATTGAAATCAGCAGCAGCACCTGCAAAGCACCTCGGCAGCGGCACTTTGTGGGCACTTTTTAACCCTTTAAAAGCTCCTCTAAAACAACGGTAACCCGGCCGCGCCGTCAGTGTAAAAGGGCTCCAAAGCTGAACTCCAGGAACGGACAGGACCGCTTTCAGTTTTTATTGCAGTCTCTGGATACGTACTCTCACTTCCTGTCCATGTGACCCCCCCACATTTTTATGTCCTGGTGTCACCTTGACAGGAAGTGATGGGAAATCTCCCCATTGAGTTTAGAATGAGCAATAACCTGACAGAGGTTCTAACCCTTCCCATCCTTATCCAAAAACAAAGTTATGGCTGGAGCGGGGTTCAGGCTGGCTGCCCAGTAAAATGGCGGTGCAGACCGCGCGCTTGCTGGAACGCCCCCCTCCCCCCCATGGTTTCTGCTAAGCCCAGGAATGTCGGCATCTTCGTGAATTGGCAGCTTCTCTCCAACACCTCCGTGTCACATTTTATCTCTCCTCATCTACAAACCAAAAATAGACCCAACACCCCCCCCCCCCGCCCCCGCCCCGGGGGTCGCAACGAGACTCAGAAACCGACAAAACGCCGTTCGCAGTGACTTGTTAAAGCCCGGAGGAGGGGGGGAGGGGGGTACAGGAAGGAAAAGATTCCTTGTGGCGACTTGTAGAATTGATGGCCGGCGGCTGGGAAGAGACAATTATCCGGCAGGTCGGAGCGCGGAGCTGACACTCTATAAGTGCGATGTGTGACTCCGTGTATAATTAGTGGGGAGGAACTCCGCCCCGGGGGGGACACGGCTACAATATGACAGGTCAGAGAAAAGACAATTCTATCCGTTCACCTGACAGACGCAACCAGGACTCGGAATTTACAGTCCAGATTTTTCCTGAAAGGTGTTACAATAGCAGACGGTGCAACCAAAACCGCACACCCGCCACACAGCAACAAAGACACGAGCCGGGGATACAAACCGCTACAAAGACACGAGTCGGGGATACAAAGCGATACAAAGACACGAGCCAGGGATACAAACCGCTACAGAGACACGAGCCAGGGATACAAACCGCTACAAAGACACGAGCCAGGGATACAAACCGCTACAGAGACACGAGCCGGGGATACAAAGCGATACAGAGACACGAGCCGGGGATACAAACTGCACCAAAGACACGAGCCGGGGATACAAAGCGCTACAAAGACACGAGCCGGGGATACAAACCGCTACAAAAGACACGAGCCGGGGATACAAACCGCTACAAAGAGACACGAGCCAGGGATACAAACCGCTACAGAGACACAAGCCGGGGATACAAACCGCTACAGAGACACGAGCCGGGGATACAAAGCGCTACAAAGACACGAGCCAGGGATACAAACTGCTACAAAGACACGAGCCAGGGATACAAACTGCTACAGAGACACGAGCCAGGGATACAAACCGCTACAGAGACACAAGCCGGGGATACAAACCGCTACAGAGACACGAGCCGGGGATACAAACCGCTACAAAGACACGAGCCAGGGATACAAACCGCTACAGAGACACGAGCCGGGGATACAAACCGCTACAGAGACACGAGCCAGGGATACAAACCGCTACAGAGACACGAGCCAGGGATACAAACCGCTACAGAGACACGAGCCAGGGATACAAACCGCTACAAAGACACGAGCCCGGGATACAAAGCGCTAGAGACACGAGCCGGGGATACAAAGCGCTAGAGACACGAGCCGGGGATACAAAGCGATACAAAGACACGAGCCGGGGATACAAACTGCACCAAAGACACGAGCCGGGGATACAAAGCGCACCAAAGACACGAGCCGAGGATACAAAGCGCACCAAAGACACGAGCCGAGGATACAAACTGCTACAAAGACAAGAGCCGGGGATACAAAGCACAACAAAGACACGAGCCGGGGATACAAATCGCTACAGAGACACGAGCCGGGGATACAAACTGCTACATAGACACAAGCCGGGGATACAAAGCGCAACAAAGACACGAGCCGGGGATACAAAGCGCAACAAAGACACGAGCCAGGGATACAACGCGCAACAAAGACACGAGCCAGGGATACAAACCGCTACAGAGACACGAGCCGGGGATACAAACCGCTACAGAGACACGAGCCGGGGATACAAACCGCTACAGAGACACGAGCCGGGGATACAAACCGCTAGAAAGACACGAGCCAGGGATACAAACCGCTAGAAAGACACGAGCCGGGGATACAAAGCGCTATAGAGACATGAGCCAGGGATACAAACCGCTACAGAGACACGAGCCAGGGATACAAAGCGCTAGAGACACGAGCCGGGGATACAAAGCGATAGAGACACGAGCCGGGGATACAAAGCACTAGAGACACGAGCCGGGGATACAAAGCGCTAAAAAACACGAGCCAGGGATACAAAGCGATACAAAGACACGAGCCGGGGATACAAACTGCACCAAAGACACGAGCCGAGGATACAAAGCGCACCAAAGACACGAGCCGAGGATACAAAGCGCACCAAAGACACGAGCCGAGGATACAAACTGCTACAAAGACACGAGCCGGGGATACAAAGCACAACAAAGACACGAGCCGGGGATACAAATCGCTACAGAGACACGAGCCGGGGATACAAACTGCTACATAGACACAAGCCGGGGATACAAAGCGCAACAAAGACACGAGCCGGGGATACAAAGTGCAACAAAGACACGAGCCGGGGATACAAAGCGCAACAAAGACACGAGCCGGGGATACAAAGCGCAACAAAGACACGAGCCGGGGATACAAACCGCTACAGAGACACGAGCCGGGGATACAAACCGCTACAGAGACACGAGCCGGGGATACAAACCGCTACAGAGACACGAGCCGGGGATACAAAGCAAAACAAAGACATTGTAACAGAATATCAATCCGAGTCATCACACCTTCCTATTGGGGCTTTAAAGCTGAAGCTTAATCTGCTTCTATGTTGCCTTCTTTGGTGACGATCGATGGGGTGGGGGAGAGGTGACTTACATGGCAGCCTGCACTGGGGAAGGGAGAATTAATTAATTAAAGGACAAGTCCACTAAAGCAAAAGTTGTTTTTTAATTATTTAAAAAATAAATAATAAAAAAAAAAAAAAACGTAGATTATGACCACACACACACACACACTTCCTGTGACCCCCATATATCGGTCCTCCCCCTTCCTGTGTGAAGGTGTCCCTGTGCAGGGCTCTTCTCCCCTCTCTTCCTCTGCTGACAAATAAATACAGCGAGGGGGCGGGGCTGAGCTGTGCGTGTCTATGGAGTGCAGCGCTGCTCGGGAGTGAGCCGACACCAAGTGCCTCCATAGTAAAGGACTTGCTATGGGGGACACACGAAAATAAGGAGGAGCCAAGATTGCTGGCGGGGCGGACCTGAGAAGAGGAGGATCGGCGCTGCTCTGTGCAAAACCATTACAGAGGAGGAAAGTAGAACATGTTTGTTATTTTTATTTTATTTTTTAAAAATAGACTTTAGTATCACTTTATTGGAACAAGTTAAAAAATTTTTTGTTTATTGAAAGTCAGCAGCTACAAAAACCGTATCTGATGACTTTCAATAAACAGCCACTTACCTGTCCCACGTTCTCCCCGTGTCCTCACCCCCCCGCCGCGTTCTCCCCGTGTCCTCACCCCCCCGCCGCGTTCTCCCCGTGTCCTCACCCCCCCCGCCGCGTTCTCCCCGTGTAATCACCACCCGCCACATTCTCCCCATGTCCTCACACCCCCCCCCCCGCCTTCTCCCCGTGTCCTCGCCCCCCCGCCGCATTCTCCCCGTGTCCTCACCCCCCCCCGCCTTCTCCCCGTGTCCTCGCCCCCCCGCCGCATTCTCCCCGTGTCCTCACCCCCCCGCCGCGTTCTCCCCGTGTAATCACCACCCGCCACATTCTCCCCATGTCCTCACACCCCCCCCCCCCGCCTTCTCCCCGTGTCCTCGCCCCCCCGCCGCATTCTCCCCGTGTCCTCACCCCCCCCCGCCTTCTCCCCGTGTCCTCGCCCCCCCGCCGCATTCTCCCCGTGTCCTCACCCCCCCGCCGCGTTCTCCCCGTGTAATCACCACCCGCCACATTCTCCCACCCCCCCCCCCCCCCGCCGCGTTCTCCCCGTGTCCTCCCTTGGCGGCGCCGGCATCTCTACTATGTGACAGCCAGGTGCCCACTGTGCAAGTTCCACTTTTGGGTGGGACTCTGCTTTAATTTTAACAGCTGATTGGCTACCATGCACAGCTGCACCAGATTTTACACTCTGAAGCAGCCCACACATGGAGTGGATTTCTTTCCTGCAACCACGGGTTGCAGGAAATAAACTTGCTCGATTCTCCCATCAACAGAGTCAGTGTTGATGGGGGAATCTCTCCCACTGAGGGGTAGGGGAAGACAGCGATTATTGCTAGCAGCTATACTAGCCAGTAGCGATAATTGCATGCAAAATCCAGCAGGCTGGTTATAACCAAAACTGATCGATCAACTTGGTACATTCAGGCTGCTCAGAATAAATAAAGAGATGAAAGCTATTGGCCACTGCCCCGTTTATAGTCCCAACGTACGTGTTTTACGTCGCCGCGTTCAGAATGATCGGATTTTCCGACAACTTTGTGTGACCGTGTGTATGCAAGACAAGTTTGAGCCAACATCCGTCGGAAAAAATTCTAGGATTTTGTTGTCGGAATGTCCAAACAAAGTCCGACCGTGTGTACGCCCTATAAATGTCAGTGAAGTGAGGAGACCGGCTGCTGGAGTTTCGGGAGAGGAATGTTGTCCCGTTATTGTCTGATTCAAGATTTTTCTTTTCAGCCGACAGCTGGCTTTCTCAAAGTGTTGTTCCAAGCGGCTCAGGAGCAGCGGCAATGCCTTCAGAAGTGGCGGGAGAGGACGTCTATTACATGAGATCTCCCCATAAAGAGGACCTGTCATCTCTTATTTCTATTACATGAGATCTCCATAAAGAGGACCTGTCATCTCTTATTTCTATTACATGAGATCTCTCCATAAAGAGGACCTGTCATCTCTTATTTCTATTACATGAGATCTCTCCATAAAGAGGACCTGTCATCTCTTATTTCTATTACATGAGATCTCTCCATAAAGAGGACCTGTCATCTCTTATTTCTATTACATGAGATCTTTCCATAAAGAGGACCTGTCATCTCTTATTTCTATTACATGAGATCTCTCCATAAAGAGGACCTGTCATCTCTTATTTCTATTACATGAGATCTCCATAAAGAGGACCTGTCATCTCTTATTTCTATTACATGAGATCTCCATAAAGAGGACCTGTCATCTCTTATTTCTATTACATGAGATCTCTCCATAAAGAGGACCTGTCATCTCTTATTTCTATTACATGAGATCTCCATAAAGAGGACCTGTCATCTCTTATTTCTATTACATGAGATCTCCATAAAGAGGACCTGTCATCTCTTATTTCTATTACATGAGATCTCCATAAAGAGGACCTGTCATCTCTTATTTCTATTACATGAGATCTCCATAAAGAGGACCTGTCATCTCTTATTTCTATTACATGAGATCTCCATAAAGAGGACCTGTCATCTCTTATTTCTATTACATGAGATCTTTCCATAAAGAGGACCTGTCATCTCTTATTTCTATTACATGAGATCTTTCCATAAAGAGGACCTGTCATCTCTTATTTCTATTACATGAGATCTTTCCATAAAGAGGACCTGTCATCTCTTATTTCTATTACATGAGATCTCCATAAAGAGGACCTGTCATCTCTTATTTCTATTACATGAGATCTCTCCATAAAGAGGACCTGTCATCTCTTATTTCTATTACATGAGATCTCCATAAAGAGGACCTGTCATCTCTTATTTCTATTACATGAGATCTCCATAAAGAGGACCTGTCATCTCTTATTTCTATTACATGAGATCTCCATAAAGAGGACCTGTCATCTCTTATTTCTATTACATGAGATCTTTCCATAAAGAGGACCTGTCATCTCTTATTTCTATTACATGAGATCTTTCCATAAAGAGGACCTGTCATCTCTTATTTCTATTACATGAGATCTTTCCATAAAGAGGACCTGTCATCTCTTATTTCTATTACATGAGATCTCCATAAAGAGGACCTGTCATCTCTTATTTCTATTACATGAGATCTCTCCATAAAGAGGACCTGTCATCTCTTATTTCTATTACATGAGATCTCCATAAAGAGGACCTGTCTTCTCTTATTTCTATTACATGAGATCTTCATAAAGAGGACCTGTCATCTCTTATTTCTATTACATGAGATCTCCATAAAGAGGACCTGTCATCTCTTATTTCTATTACATGAGATCTCCATAAAGAGAACCTGTCATCTCTTATTTTTTCAAATAACGTTTTTTATTAATCATAAAGTCAGGTAAGTTACAAAGACAATGATATCGTGTTGTACAGAATTCGCTATGCCAGCAACAAAACTGGCAAATAACCAGCATCAATAAACAATTATTCGGATGTATAAAGCTTAGATTGGGTTCCATATATAGTGCAATGGTCAACATATAGTCATAAACATGGACCCTAGCATCGTCTGATGAACAGAAAAAGAGAAACAGTAAAGAAGAGAAAGAAAGAGGGGGGGAGGGAAGGGGGGGGGAGGGAAGGGGGGGGAGGGAAGGGGGGGGAGAAGGAGGGGGAGGCTCCATCAATAGCTCAAGGCGGATCTTCTCGTCTATGCCAGTCTTCCCAGACCTTATCGTGAGTTTCCAATCTGTCTTGTAATCTAGCAGTCATCTTTTCCATTAATTCTATATCCTTGATTCTGGTATATAGGTCTGTTTGAGTAGGCGGGTCCCGTCTTTTCCAGTAAAGGGCTATGAGACACCTCGCGGCTGTCAAGACATGCCGAAGCAGTTTCTTGGAGTGCTTAGGTATCTGTAAACCAGATACCCCTAGGAGGAATAATTTAGGGGCTCTAGGGACCTGTACTCCCAGCAAGGGGATTAGTAAAAATTGCGTCTCGGTCCATAAAGGCACTATCTTGGGGCAGGACCAGTAAATGTGATATAAAGTTCCCCTATCTCCCTGACACCGCCAGCATCTATCCGAGCTAGAAGGGTAAATGGCTCGGAGAACATCTGGTGTCATATACCAAAAGAAAATTATTTTATAGGCGTTCTCCTTGTAGAGTGTACAAAGAGAACTTTTAGCTGCCCGTGACCAAATTGTTTGCCAAGTGGCTTCTGGTATCTCTTCTCCCAATGCTCTCTCCCATCGAAGCATGTATGCATACTTACCCTGAGTGGCAAAGCAATACGAATTTAGCACCTTGTATATATCGGAGATTAGACCTCGACATGCTGAACCTTCCAACATCAGATTCTCAAATGTGGTTGGAGTTGAGAATTGAAAGTTCGGGGCTAGCGATTGGGCATAGTGCCTGATCTGTAGATGCCCATTAAATACCTGACGGGGCAAATCAAGTTTCTGTTGGAGTTCTGTAAATGAGAGCAGTTTACGTGTACAGGGATGTACTAGATGACCAAAGTGGAATAAATTCCTTGTTGCCCATGGTGAGGACATTTGATGTGTGAGGCCTGCAGGCAGTCTGGGGTTGTAAAGGAAGGACGTACGAAGTGATCTCTCCGAGCCCAAACCGTGTGTTCTGGATAATTTACGCCAGAGAGATCGAAGAAGAAACATAGGGCCTAGAAGCCGGGCCGAGTCCACCTCCACATTTGCATTCCAGGGCAAGCTATTTGGGTGTATGGGTGCCAGCCAGAGTTTTTCAATTTCAGTCCATCTATTGTAAGACCGTTGGGGAAACCAGGATGCCAAGGCCCGCAGTTGGGCTGCTTGGTAATATCTGTTCAAGTCGGGGAGCGCCAGTCCCCCTTCTGAGCGCGCCGCCATTAAAACTGATTGAGATATTCTATGCCTCCTATAGTTCCAAACAAACTTCACCAAATCCGTCTGAAGCTTCCTCAGATCTGACCGGGGGATTGGAACAGGGAGTGTCTGGAAGAGGTACAGAAGTTTGGAAAGGATGGTCATCTTTACAGAGGCCACCCTCCCCAGAAGGGATATATGGTGGGCCTTCCACTTTTGTAGCAAATCCCTTATGGATCTATAGAGGGGAGGGAAGTTGGCTCTATATAGGGTAGTGTAGGACGGGGTGATCTGCACTCCTAAGTGTTTCAGGGCTGTAGTTTTCCAGTGGTCGGGGAAACATTGTTGTAAATGCTGTACCTCTGCTGGGGGGATATTAACGGGTAAGGCCTCCGATTTCGATGCATTTATTTTATAACCAAAAAGGGAGCGGTATAAATCTAGCTCAGCATGTAAATTGGGGAGTGATATCCTAGGCTGAGTCAGGGGAAGTATAATGTCGTCTGCAAATAGTGCTAGTTTAAATTCCCTGCCCCGTACCGGAATCCCGTGTATGTTTGGATTTTTATGAACCGCCGCCGCCAGGGACTCAACACATAACGGCGAGAGAGGGCATCCCTGGCGGGTTCCATTCGCAATCGAAAAAGCTGATAAAGGCAAAGGGCGTCTTGACCTGAGAGGTGGGATTTGTGTATAAGTGTTGTATGGCCTGCAAAAAAAAAGGGGCCCCGGAACCCCATATATTTCAATGTGGAAACAGGAACGGCCATCCAAGGCGATCAAAGGCCTTTTCAGCATCCAGCCCTAGGACCAATGTTTCCAAACCCTCCCTGTTTGCCACATCTATGAGATCGATAATCCGTCTCGTATTATTCCCTGCCTGACGGAGGGGGGCAAAGCCCACCTGATCCTTATGTATTAAGGAAGGAAGTATTAGGTTCAATCGCATCGAGAGGAGCTTAGTAAAAAATTTTAGATCAGAGTTTAGCAGTGCGATTGGCCTATAACTTGCACATAATGAAGGATCTTTGTCAGGTTTGGGGATTAATGTGAGGAACGATCTCTGCATATCTGAGGGAATAGGGGTTTGCTGAAGAAAGGCATTATACAACCTACACATATGGGGCAAGGACGTTGGAAGAAATGCCTTATAGTATTCATAAGGGAGGCCATCGGGGCCGGGGGACTTGTGTGATGGTAAGCCTTTAATGATGGCTGTCAGTTCTTCTACCGATATCGGGGCATTGAGGGAAAGTAAGTCTGACGCCTGGAGTTTAGGAATTCCACTGTCCATTAAATATTGTTGCATACGTTCAGCTAAATCAGGGGAATGTGGGTCATGCGGGATTTCAGGGTCATGCGGGATTTCAGGGTCATTATATAGGGCCGTATAGAATTCTCCAAAGGCCTGAGCTATCTCCTGGGGGGGTGAGAGAAGTGTATCCTTTCCATTCTTTATTTGGTGAGGGGTGGTCATGTGAGATCGCTCTGAAAGTTTACGTGCTAATAGTGAGTGGGCTTTATTGCCTTTGTCGTAATACGTTTGCTTTAGTCTAAGGAGAGCTTTCTTTACTTGGCTTAATGCTAGATCTCGGAGTGTGCTACGCAAACAAACTATTTTTTTTAAGAAGGGGTAGGGATGGCGAATTCTGTAGTTGGAGTTCTAAGGCTTTAAGATCTCTCTCCGCCTGAAGTTTGGACGCCCTCGCATCCTTCTTCATGGCCGAGGATAGTGCTATACATCGCCCCCCGAGGACCGCCTTGTGGGCCTCCCAAAGAGTGGAAAGGGAGACATCCGATGTGTCATTTTCAAGAAAATAGTTCTGCAAAGTTGTCTCGAGTTCTAATTTAGATGGGGTGTGTTGAAGAAGGAAGTTATTTAATTGCCAGTGACATGGCTTACGTATAGAAGTGCCCATCTCCAAGGACATGGTCACAGGAGCGTGGTCAGACCAAGAGATGGGTAGGATCTGAGTATCCTTAGTGGCACGAAGGGTGGCATTGTTAACAAAAAAGATCTCTTATTTCTATTACATGAGATCTCCATAAAGAGGACCTGTCATCTCTTATTTCTATTACATGAGATCTCCATAAAGAGGACCTGTCATCTCTTATTTCTATTACATGAGATCTTTCCATAAAGAGGACCTGTCATCTCTTATTTCTATTACATGAGATCTCTCCATAAAGAGGACCTGTCATCTCTTATTTCTATTACATGATCTCCATAAAGAGGACCTGTCATCTCTTATTTCTATTACATGATCTCCATAAAGAGGACCTGTCATCTCTTATTTCTGTTACATGAGATCTCTCCATAAAGAGGACCTGTCATCTCTTATTCTATTACATGAGATCTCCATAAAGAGGACCTGTCATCTCTTATTTCTATTACATGAGATCTCTCCATAAAGAGGAAGTGTGAAGTGGTTATGTTAGAGGTTGTCAGACTGTCACTGCCCCATAGATCTGGCCACGGCTGGGATATAGTAAAATGCAGTGAATAATTAATCTTACTTGCATGGGGGGGGGGACTGAAAAATTGGCCCCCCCGCAAAAGTCCTTGGAGACCCAGCTGTCCACTCAGGTCCCCGAGTGCCATGTACATGCCAGGACTTTGGGGTAATTTCACAACATGATGGGGTGACTGCAGACATCCCAGGCAGGATCCTGAAGACGGCAGCGCACAGCCTCCCCCCCCCCAATAGAACGCACAACTATGATAAATCCCCGGATAGCAGCTGAGCAGGATCACCGCCCCCCCCCCCCCCCCCTGCAGGCCCGGGCACAACACATCTGTTGCATGCCGCCTCTGGAGAGCGCCGGGCCCCGCACTCTAATCTCCCCTCTCACACAAGGGAATCAGACATTAACCCCTCGCTGCCTGACGCTGCGCAGCAAACCTGGAGCTCAGGTGCTTCCAGCGCCCCCGGGGAGAAGCCAAGAGACGCCCGTCTGTCTGACATGGGCTGCGCCAACCCCCAACGGGCGAGTTTCATCACCATCATGTTGCTGCTACATCATCCCCCATCACTACAAATACCATTTCATGGATATCTGCATTTCATGACAGGTTCCCTTTAAATAGCCCTTCATCCCCAGACAACCTTCTAATGTTACACGCCGCTTCACAGACCGCATATACACCGCCGCTTCACACAACGCCGCTTCACAGACCGCATATACACCGCCGCTTCACACAACGCCGCTTCACAGACCGCATATACACCGCCGCTTCACACAACGCCGCTTCACAGACCGCATATACACCGCCGCTTCACACAACGCCGCTTCACAGACCGCATATACACCGCCGCTTCACACAACGCCGCTTCACAGACCGCATATACACCGCCGCTTCACACAACGCCGCTTCACAGACCGCATATACACCGCCGCTTCACACAACGCCGCTTCACAGACCGCATATACACCGCCGCTTCACACAACGCCGCTTCACAGACCGCATATACACCGCCGCTTCACACAACGCCGCTTCACAGACCGCATATACACCGCCGCTTCACACAACGCCGCTTCACAGACCGCATATACACCGCCGCTTCACACAACGCCGCTTCACAGACCGCATATACACCGCCGCTTCACACAACGCCGCTTCACAGACCGCATATACACCGCCGCTTCACACAACGCCGCTTCACAGACCGCATATACACCGCCGCTTCACACAACGCCATTTCACAGACCGCATATACACCGCCGCTTCACACAACGCCATTTCACAGACCGCATATACACCGCCGCTTCACACAACGCCATTTCACAGACCGCAAATACACCGCCGCTTCACACAACGCCATTTCACAGACCGCAAATACACCGCCGCTTCACACAACGCCGCTTCACAGACCGCATATACACCGCCGCTTCACACAACGCCGCTTCACAGACCGCAAATACACCGCCGCTTCACAGACCGCATATACACCGCCGCTTCACACAACGCCGCTTCACAGACCGCATATACACCGCCGCTTCACACAACGCCGCTTCACAGACCGCATATACACCGCCGCTTCACACAACACCGCTTCACAGACCGCAAATACACCACCGCTTCACACAACGCCGCTTCACAGACCGCAAATACACCGCCGCTTCACACAACGCCGCTTCACAGACCGCATATACACCGCCACTTCACACAACGCCGCTTCACAGACCGCATATACACCGCCGCTTCACACAACGCCGCTTCACAGACCGCAAATACACCGCCGCTTCACACAACGCCGCTTCACAAACCGCAAATACACCGCCGCTTCACACAACGCCGCTTCACAGACCGCATATACACCGCCGCTTCACACAACGCCGCTTCACAGACCGCATATACACCGCCACTTCACACAACGCCGCTTCACAGACCGCATATACACCGCCGCTTCACACAACGCCGCTTCACAGACCGCATATACACCGCCGCTTCACACAACGCCGCTTCACAGACCGCAAATACACCGCCGCTTCACACAACGCCGCTTCACAGACCGCACATACACCGCCGCTTCACAGACCGCATATACACCGCCGCTTCACACAACGCCATTTCACAGACCGCATATACACCGCCGCTTCACACAACGCCATTTCACAGACCGCAAATACACCGCCGCTTCACACAACGCCGCTTCACAGACCGCATATACACCGCCGCTTCACACAACGCCGCTTCACAGACCGCAAATACACCGCCGCTTCACAGACCTCATATACACCGCCGCTTCACACAACGCCGCTTCACAGACCGCAAATACACCGCCGCTTCACAGACCTCATATACACCGCCGCTTCACACAACGCCGCTTCACACAACGCCGCTTCACAGACCGCAAATACACCGCCGCTTCACACAACGCCGCTTCACAGACCGCATATACACCGCCGCTTCACACAACGCCATTTCACAGACCGCATATACACCGCCGCTTCACACAACGCCGCTTCACAGACCGCAAATACACCGCCGCTTCACACAACGCCGCTTCACAGACCGCAAATACACCGCCGCTTCACACAACGCCGCTTCACAGACCGCAAATACACCGCCGCTTCACACAACGCCATTTCACAGACCGCATATACACCGCCGCTTCACACAACGCCATTTCACAGACCGCAAATACACCGCCGCTTCACACAACGCCATTTCACAGACCGCAAATACACCGCCGCTTCACACAACGCCGCTTCACAGACCGCATATACACCGCCGCTTCACACAACGCCGCTTCACAGACCGCATATACACCGCCGCTTCACACAACGCCGCTTCACAGACCGCATATACACCGCCGCTTCACACAACGCCGCTTCACAGACCGCATATACACCGCCGCTTCACACAACGCCGCTTCACAGACCGCATATACACCGCCACTTCACACAACGCCGCTTCACAGACCGCAAATACACCGCCGCTTCACAGACCGCATATACACCGCCGCTTCACAGACCGCATATACACCGCGCCGCTTCACAGACCGCATATACACCGCCGCTTCACACAACGCCGCTTCACAGACCGCAAATACACCGCCGCTTCACACAACGCCGCTTCACAGACCGCATATACACCGCCGCTTCACACAACGCCATTTCACAGACCGCATATACACCGCCGCTTCACACAACGCCGCTTCACAGACCGCAAATACACCGCCGCTTCACACAACGCCGCTTCACAGACCGCAAATACACCGCCGCTTCACACAACGCCATTTCACAGACCGCATATACACCGCCGCTTCACACAACGCCATTTCACAGACCGCAAATACACCGCCGCTTCACACAACGCCATTTCACAGACCGCAAATACACCGCCGCTTCACACAACGCCATTTCACAGACCGCATATACACCGCCGCTTCACACAACGCCGCTTCACAGACCGCATATACACCGCCGCTTCACACAACGCCGCTTCACAGACCGCATATACACCGCCGCTTCACACAACGCCGCTTCACAGACCGCATATACACCGCCGCTTCACACAACGCCGCTTCACAGACCGCATATACACCGCCGCTTCACACAACGCCGCTTCACACAACGCCGCTTCACAGACCGCATATACACCGCCGCTTCACACAACGCCGCTTCACAGACCGCATATACACCGCCGCTTCACACAACGCCGCTTCACAGACCGCATATACACCGCCGCTTCACACAACGCCGCTTCACAGACCGCATATACACCGCCGCTTCACACAACGCCGCTTCACAGACCGCATATACACGGCCGCTTCACACAACGCCGCTTCACAGACCGCATATACACCGCCGCTTCACACAACGCCGCTTCACAGACCGCATATACACCGCCGCTTCACACAACGCCATTTCACAGACCGCATATACACCGCCGCTTCACACAACGCCATTTCACAGACCGCATATACACCGCCGCTTCACACAACGCCGCTTCACAGACCGCAAATACACCGCCGCTTCACACAACGCCATTTCACAGACCGCAAATACACCGCCGCTTCACACAACGCCATTTCACAGACCGCATATACACCGCCGCTTCACACAACGCCATTTCACAGACCGCATATACACCGCCGCTTCACACAACGCCATTTCACAGACCGCAAATACACCGCCGCTTCACACAACGCCATTTCACAGACCGCATATACACCGCCGCTTCACACAACGCCATTTCACAGACCGCATATACACCGCCGCTTCACACAACGCCGCTTCACAGACCGCATATACACCGCCGCTTCACACAACGCCGCTTCACAGACCGCAAATACACCGCCGCTTCACAGACCGCATATACACCGCCGCTTCACAGACCGCATATACACCGCCGCTTCACACAACGCCGCTTCACAGACCGCATATACACCGCCGCTTCACAAAACGCCGCTTCACAGACCGCAAATACACCGCCGCTTCACACAACGCCGCTTCACAGACCGCATATACACCGCCGCTTCACACAACGCCATTTCACAGACCGCATATACACCGCCGCTTCACACAACGCCGCTTCACAGACCGCAAATACACCGCCGCTTCACACAACGCCGCTTCACAGACCGCACATACACCGCCGCTTCACACAACGCCGCTTCACAGACCGCAAATACACCGCCGCTTCACACAACGCCGCTTCACAGACCGCAAATACACCGCCGCTTCACACAACGCCATTTCACAGACCGCATATACACCGCCGCTTCACACAACGCCATTTCACAGACCGCAAATACACCGCCGCTTCACACAACGCCGCTTCACAGACCGCATATACACCGCCGCTTCACACAACGCCGCTTCACAGACCGCAAATACACCGCCGCTTCACACAACGCCATTTCACAGACCGCATATACACCGCCGCTTCACACAACGCCATTTCACAGACCGCAAATACACCGCCGCTTCACACAACGCCGCTTCACAGACCGCATATACACCGCCGCTTCACACAACGCCGCTTCACAGACCGCATATACACCGCCGCTTCACACAACGCCGCTTCACAGACCGCAAATACACCACCGCTTCACAGACCGCATATACACCGCCGCTTCACACAACGCCGCTTCACAGACCGCATATACACCGCCGCTTCACACAACACCGCTTCACAGACCGCATATACACCGCCGCTTCACACAACACCGCTTCACAGACCGCAAATACACCGCCGCTTCACACAACGCCGCTTCACAGACCGCAAATACACCGCCGCTTCACACAACGCCGCTTCACAGACCGCATATACACCGCCACTTCACACAACGCCGCTTCACAGACCGCACATACACCGCCGCTTCACACAACGCCGCTTCACAGACCGCAAATACACCGCCGCTTCACACAACGCCGCTTCACAGACCGCAAATACACCGCCGCTTCACACAACGCCGCTTCACAGATCGCACATACACCGCCGCTTCACACAACGCCGCTTCACAGACCGCAAATACACCGCCGCTTCACACAACGCCACTTCACAGACCGCACATACACCGCCGCTTCACAGACCGCATATACACCGCCGCTTCACACAACGCCGCTTCACAGACCGCAAATACACCGCCGCTTCACACAACGCCGCTTCACAGACCGCATATACACCGCCGCTTCACACAACGCCGCTTCACAGACCGCAAATACACCGCCGCTTCACACAACGCCGCTTCACAGACCGCATATACACCGCCGCTTCACACAACGCCGCTTCACAGACCGCATATACACCGCCGCTTCACACAACGCCGCTTCACAGACCGCATATACACCGCCGCTTCACACAACGCCATTTCACAGACCGCATATACACCGCCGCTTCACACAACGCCATTTCACAGACCGCATATACACCGCCGCTTCACACAACGCCGCTTCACAGACCGCAAATACACCGCCGCTTCACACAACGCCATTTCACAGACCGCAAATACACCGCCGCTTCACACAACGCCATTTCACAGACCGCATATACACCGCCGCTTCACACAACGCCATTTCACAGACCGCATATACACCGCCGCTTCACACAACGCCATTTCACAGACCGCAAATACACCGCCGCTTCACACAACGCCATTTCACAGACCGCATATACACCGCCGCTTCACACAACGCCATTTCACAGACCGCATATACACCGCCGCTTCACACAACGCCGCTTCACAGACCGCATATACACCGCCGCTTCACACAACGCCGCTTCACAGACCGCAAATACACCGCCGCTTCACAGACCGCATATACACCGCCGCTTCACAGACCGCATATACACCGCCGCTTCACACAACGCCGCTTCACAGACCGCATATACACCGCCGCTTCACAAAACGCCGCTTCACAGACCGCAAATACACCGCCGCTTCACAGACCGCATATACACCGCCGCTTCACAGACCGCATATACACCGCCGCTTCACACAACGCCGCTTCACAGACCGCAAATACACCGCCGCTTCACAGACCGCATATACACCGCCGCTTCACAGACCGCATATACACCGCCGCTTCACACAACGCCGCTTCACAGACCGCAAATACACCGCCGCTTCACAGACCGCATATACACCGCCGCTTCACAGACCGCATATACACCGCCGCTTCACACAACGCCGCTTCACAGACCGCATATACACCGCCGCTTCACAAAACGCCGCTTCACAGACCGCATATACACCGCCGCTTCACACAACGCCATTTCACAGACCGCATATACACCGCCGCTTCACACAACGCCGCTTCACAGACCGCAAATACACCGCCGCTTCACACAACGCCGCTTCACAGACCGCATATACACCGCCGCTTCACACAACGCCGCTTCACAGACCGCAAATACACCGCCGCTTCACACAACGCCGCTTCACAGACCGCAAATACACCGCCGCTTCACACAACGCCATTTCACAGACCGCATATACACCGCCGCTTCACACAACGCCATTTCACAGACCGCAAATACACCGCCGCTTCACACAACGCCGCTTCACAGACCGCATATACACCGCCGCTTCACACAACGCCGCTTCACAGACCGCATATACACCGCCGCTTCACACAACGCCGCTTCACAGACCGCATATACACCGCCGCTTCACACAACGCCGCTTCACAGACCGCATATACACCGCCGCTTCACACAACGCCGCTTCACAGACCGCAAATACACCGCCGCTTCACACAACGCCGCTTCACAGACCGCAAATACACCACCGCTTCACAGACCGCATATACACCGCCGCTTCACACAACGCCGCTTCACAGACCGCATATACACCGCCGCTTCACACAACACCGCTTCACAGACCGCATATACACCGCCGCTTCACACAACACCGCTTCACAGACCGCAAATACACCGCCGCTTCACACAACGCCGCTTCACAGACCGCAAATACACCGCCGCTTCACACAACGCCGCTTCACAGACCGCATATACACCGCCACTTCACACAACGCCGCTTCACAGACCGCACATACACCGCCGCTTCACACAACGCCGCTTCACAGACCGCAAATACACCGCCGCTTCACACAACGCCGCTTCACAGACCGCAAATACACCGCCGCTTCACACAACGCCGCTTCACAGACCGCACATACACCGCCGCTTCACACAACGCCGCTTCACAGACCGCAAATACACCGCCGCTTCACACAACGCCACTTCACAGACCGCACATACACCGCCGCTTCACAGACCGCATATACACCGCCGCTTCACACAACGCCGCTTCACAGACCGCAAATACACCGCCGCTTCACACAACGCCGCTTCACAGACCGCATATACACCGCCGCTTCACACAACGCCGCTTCACAGACCGCAAATACACCGCCGCTTCACACAACGCCGCTTCACAGACCGCAAATACACCGCCGCTTCACACAACGCCGCTTCACAGACCGCACATACACCGCCGCTTCACAGACCGCATATACACCGCCGCTTCACACAACGCCATTTCACAGACCGCAAATACACCGCCGCTTCACACAACGCCATTTCACAGACCGCATATACACCGCCGCTTCACACAACGCCGCTTCACAGACCGCAAATACACCGCCGCTTCACACAACGCCATTTCACAGACCGCAAATACACCGCCGCTTCACACAACGCCATTTCACAGACCGCATATACACCGCCGCTTCACACAACGCCGCTTCACAGACCGCAAATACACCGCCGCTTCACACAACGCCGCTTCACAGACCGCATATACACCGCCGCTTCACACAACGCCGCTTCACAGACCGCATATACACCGCCGCTTCACACAACGCCGCTTCACAGACCGCATATACACCGCCGCTTCACACAACGCCGCTTCACAGACCGCATATACACCGCCGCTTCACACAACGCCGCTTCACAGACCGCAAATACACCGCCGCTTCACACAACGCCGCTTCTCAGACCGCAAATACACCGCCGCTTCACAGACCGCATATACACCGCCGCTTCACACAACGCCGCTTCACAGACCGCAAATACACCACCGCTTCACAGACCGCATATACACCGCCGCTTCACACAACGCCGCTTCACAGACCGCATATACACCGCCGCTTCACACAACGCCGCTTCACAGACCGCAAATACACCGCCGCTTCCCACAACGCCGCTTCACAGACCGCATATACACCGCCGCTTCACACAACGCCGCTTCACAGACCGCACATACACCGCCGCTTCACACAACGCCGCTTCACAGACCGCATATACACCGCCGCTTCACACAAACGCACTAACCCTTCACTAACCCACCATAACCCTAACCCTAGACTAACCCCTAGCCATATCCCCAACCCTAGTCATAACCCTAATCCTAGACTAACCCTAAACCTAAGCCTAACCATAACCCTAGTCATAACCCTAAACCCTAGAATAACCCTAAACCTAACCCTAGACTAACCCTAACCCTAGACCAACCCTAATCATAACCTTAGACTAACCCCAACCCTAGACTAACCCCTAGCCATAACACTAGACTAACCCTAAACATAACCCCAGACCTAGACATAACCCTAACCCTAGACTAACCCCTAGCCATAACCCTAACTCTAGCTATAAACCTAACCCTAGCCATAACAATACAAATGAGGTGAAGCCTGCTTCCGGGTTTAGGGAGTGCCCCCCCCCCCCCCCCCACCTGCTGTGATTGTACACAGCAGAAGTCTGACATCAAGTCCCAGCCAATGATTCACAGTTGGGACCTGCTGATTGGCTGTGTTCAACGACCGCCCAGAGCTCTGTACACAGGGAACAATCTCAAAAAGCAGGGATAAGAAACAAAGAGATCTTTAATAAAAAAAAGCAGCACACGTCACACACCTTTAACTCTTTGATCACCCCTTGATGTTACCCCCTTCCCAGCCGGTGTCATTAGTACAGTGACAGTGTATAGTATTATCACTCATTACTGTATTGGTGTCACTGGTGATGTCAGTTAGTGTCAGATTGTTCGCCACACTATCGCAGTCCTATTATAAGCTGCTGATCACCCCCATTACTAGGATAAAAAAAAAAAAAAAAGGGAAGGATATTTCACCATATATCTCTTACTTTGTAGACACACAAACCAATCAATATTCACTTATTGGGATTTTTTTTAAAATCAAGAACATGTAGCAGAATACATTTGCGCCAAAATTTATGATAACATTTCTTAACAAATTACAAAATATTGTTTTTTTCCCCCCCCAATAGGGTTGATCTTTTTTTATTTACAGCGCAAAAAAAGGAGGAGTCGTCATTTCCTCAGTCTCCCCTCCCCCAGTGATCAGACTGTACATTGTAACTTTGTAGAAGGAGGAGGAGTCATTTCCTCAGTCTCCCCTCCCCCAGTGATCAGACTGTACATTGTAACTTTGTAGAAGGGGGAGGAGTCATTTCCTCAGTCTCCCCTCCCCCAGTGATCAGACTGTACATTGTAATAAGGTGTGAGGCTGCAACAGGGGCTGATCTGTGTCAGACATTTGTGAAGAACTGCACAGGCACTGGGATTTACAGGATCGTGTCATCTCTGAGCCGCCATCTCAGTCCAGGAAGTAGACGATGCCCAAATAGAGATGGTGCTGTCAAAATCTGAAGATAAAGCAGATGAAAGCATTGTCAGGGGGATTCCTGTGATTGGGAATATATAGAATTGGGGGACACCTCACATATCTGAAGACAGGTCCCCTTTAACGTGCCCAGCCCCCCCCCCCCCTGTGCGGTGCAGCAGAGGTATGACAGGCCGGTGAATGCGCGGCGTTGCGCTCTCTGGATTTCGTCTGAGTTTTGAAAACTTCTATAAATATTTATGAAAACTTTCCATCCTCCGGGAGGAAGTGGCGGAATTTATCAGCTGATCCCCCACGAAGCGTCTGACCTACATTCCGATCACCAGACGCTCTAATCCCGCGGCGAGCTCTCCGGTGCGGCGCAGTGACCTTGGGGGGGGGGGGGGGGGGGCACAATGGGGACCCCTCACCAGGAGATCATCATTTATAGACTGGTGAATGTGACTTCAATGGTGGACCAATCACAGGACTGGAAGGATTCCCCTGCGAATGGTCGGTGAATGTCAGATAATCTGCTCAGCCTTCTGCCAGGTCCCTCCGTACAGCGATAAAAACCACGACCTTCAGGGGGGGCGCACGTGCGTTCCAACGCCATGATGTGATTGGTCCCCCAGAGATTGCGGCGTCTCCGCCCTGCATAACAAACAATGAGATTTATTCTTCGTTTCCCGAAATCTCTTCCCTCTGAACTGCATCCAGCCGGCGCCCCCCCCCCCCCCCCCCCGGGAGCGGATAAGCCGATTACCGTCACATTAACAGGCGGCGAACGCGGCGTCCAAACCGACAAATCTCATCATTTCACTCCAATGAATTACCGACAAACCGATTAACATTTCCCCACCACCGATCGACATCTAAAACAAATGTATTAACCCCTTCAATACCTGGCACTCCCCTCCCCCGATACCCGGCACTCCACTCCCCCAATACCCAGCACTCCACTCCCCCTTTCTCCCCCAATACCCGGCACTTCACTCCCCCAATACCCAGCACTCCACTCCCCCAATACCCGGCACTCCTCTCCCCCTTCCTCCCCCAATACCCGGCACTTCACTCCCCCAATACCCGGCACTTCACTCCCCCTTTCTCCCCCAATACCCGGCACTCCTCTCCCCCAATACCCGGCACTCACCTCCCCCTTCCTCCCCCAATACCCGGCACTCCACTCCCCCAATACCCAGCACTCCACTCCCCCTTTCTCCCCCAATACCCAGCACTCACCTCCCCCTTCCTCCCCCAATACCCGGCACTTCACTCCCCCAATACCCAGCACTCCACTCCCCCTTTCTCCCCCAATACCCGGCACTTCACTCCCCCAATACCCAGCACTCCACTCCCCCTTTCTCCCCCAATACCCGGCACTCCTCTCCCCCTTCCTCCCCCAATACCCGGCACTCACCTCCCCCTTCCTCCCCCAATACCCGGCACTCCTCTCCCCCTTCCTCCCCCAATACCCGGCACTTCACTCCCCCAATACCCGGCACTTCACTCCCCCTTTCTCCCCCAATACCCGGCACTCCTCTCCCCCAATACCCGGCACTCACCTCCCCCTTCCTCCCCCAATACCCGGCACTCCACTCCCCCAATACCCAGCACTCCACTCCCCCTTTCTCCCCCAATACCCAGCACTCACCTCCCCCTTCCTCCCCCAATACCCGGCACTTCACTCCCCCAATACCCAGCACTCCACTCCCCCTTTCTCCCCCAATACCCGGCACTTCACTCCCCCAATACCCAGCACTCCACTCCCCCTTTCTCCCCCAATACCCGGCACTCCTCTCCCCCTTCCTCCCCCAATACCCGGCACTTCACTCCCCCAATACCCGGCACTTCACTCCCCCAATACCCAGCACTCCACTCCCCCTTTCTCCCCCAATACCCGGCACTCCTCTCCCCCAATACCCGGCACTCACCTCCCCCTTCCTCCCCCAATACCCGGCACTCCACTCCCCCAATACCCAGCACTCCACTCCCCCTTTCTCCCCCAATACCCGGCACTTCACTCCCCCAATACCCAGCACTCCACTCCCCCAATACCCGGCACTCCACTCCCCCTTTCTCCCCCAATACCCGGCACTTCACTCCCCCAATACCCAGCACTCCACTCCCCCTTTCTCCCCCAATACCCGGCACTCCACTCCCCCAATACCCAGCACTCCACTCCCCCTTTCTCCCCCAATACCCGGCACTTCACTCCCCCAATACCCAGCACTCCACTCCCCCTTTCTCCCCCAATACCCGGCACTCCTCTCCCCCTTCCTCCCCCAATACCCGGCACTTCACTCCCCCAATACCCGGCACTTCACTCCCCCAATACCCGGCACTCCTCTCCCCCAATACCCGGCACTCACCTCCCCCTTCCTCCCCCAATACCCGGCACTCCACTCCCCCAATACCCAGCACTCCACTCCCCCTTTCTCCCCCAATACCCAGCACTCACCTCCCCCTTCCTCCCCCAATACCCGGCACTTCACTCCCCCAATACCCAGCACTCCACTCCCCCAATACCCGGCACTCCACTCCCCCTTTCTCCCCCAATACCCGGCACTCCACTCCCCCAATACCCAGCACTCCACTCCCCCTTTCTCCCCCAATACCCGGCACTTCACTCCCCCAATACCCAGCACTCCACTCCCCCTTTCTCCCCCAATACCCGGCACTCCTCTCCCCCTTCCTCCCCCAATACCCGGCACTCACCTCCCCCTTCCTCCCCCAATACCCGGCACTCCACTCCCCCAATACCCGGCACTTCACTCCCCCTTTCCTCCCCCAATACCCGGCACTCCTCTCCCCCTTCCTCCCCCAATACCCGGCACTCCTCTCCCCCTTCCTCCCCCAATACCCGGCACTTCACTCCCCCAATACCCGGCACTTCACTCCCCCTTTCTCCCCCAATACCCGGCACTCCTCTCCCCCAATACCCGGCACTCACCTCCCCCTTCCTCCCCCAATACCCGGCACTCCACTCCCCCATACCCAGCACTCCACTCCCCCTTTCTCCCCCAATACCCAGCACTCACCTCCCCCTTCCTTCCCCCAATACCCGGCACTTCACTCCCCCAATACCCAGCACTCCACTCCCCCTTTCTCCCCCAATACCCGGCACTCCTCTCCCCCTTCCTCCCCCAATACCCGGCACTTCACTCCCCCAATACCCGGCACTTCACTCCCCCTTTCTCTCCCCAATACCCGGCACTCCTCTCCCCCAATACCCGGCACTCACCTCCCCCTTCCTCCCCCAATACCCGGCACTCCACTCCCCCCAATACCCAGCACTCCACTCCCCCTTTCTCCCCCAATACCCAGCACTCACCTCCCCCTTCCTCCCCCAATACCCGGCACTTCACTCCCCATACCCGGCACTTCACTCCCCCTTTCTCCCCCAATACCCGGCACTCCTCTCCCCCAATACCCGGCACTCACCTCCCCCTTCCTCCCCCAATACCCGGCACTCCACTCCCCCAATACCCAGCACTCCACTCCCCCTTTCTCCCCAATACCCAGCACTCACCTCCCCCTTCCTCCCCCAATACCCGGCACTTCACTCCCCCAATACCCAGCACTCCACTCCCCCTTTCTCCCCCAATACCCGGCACTTCACTCCCCCAATACCCAGCACTCCACTCCCCCTTTCTCCCCCAATACCCGGCACTCCTCTCCCCCTTCCTCCCCCAATACCCGGCACTTCACTCCCCCAATACCCGGCACTTCACTCCCCCAATACCCAGCACTCCACTCCCCTTTCTCCCCCAATACCCGGCACTCCTCTCCCCCTTCCTCCCCCAATACCCGGCACTCCACTCCCCCAATACCCAGCACTCCACTCCCCCTTTCTCCCCCAATACCCGGCACTTCACTCCCCCAATACCCAGCACTCCACTCCCCCAATACCCGGCACTCCACTCCCCCTTTCTCCCCCAATACCCGGCACTTCACTCCCCCAATACCCAGCACTCCACTCCCCCTTTCTCCCCCAATACCCGGCACTCCACTCCCCCAATACCCAGCACTCCACTCCCCCTTTCTCCCCCAATACCCGGCACTTCACTCCCCCAATACCCAGCACTCCACTCCCCCTTTCTCCCCCAATACCCGGCACTCCTCTCCCCCTTCCTCCCCCAATACCCGGCACTTCACTCCCCCAATACCCGGCACTTCACTCCCCCAATACCCGGCACTCCTCTCCCCCAATACCCGGCACTCACCTCCCCCTTCCTCCCCCAATACCCGGCACTCCACTCCCCCAATACCCAGCACTCCACTCCCCCTTTCTCCCCCAATACCCAGCACTCACCTCCCCCTTCCTCCCCCAATACCCGGCACTTCACTCCCCCAATACCCAGCACTCCACTCCCCCAATACCCGGCACTCCACTCCCCCTTTCTCCCCCAATACCCGGCACTCCACTCCCCCAATACCCAGCACTCCACTCCCCCTTTCTCCCCCAATACCCGGCACTTCACTCCCCCAATACCCAGCACTCCACTCCCCCTTTCTCCCCCAATACCCGGCACTTCACTCCCCCTTTCTCCCCCAATACCCGGCACTCCTCTCCCCCTTCCTCCCCCAATACCCGGCACTTCACTCCCCCAATACCCGGCACTTCACTCCCCCAATACCCAGCACTCCACTCCCCCTTTCTCCCCCAATACCCGGCACTCCTCTCCCCCTTCCTCCCCCAATACCCGGCACTCACCTCCCCCTTCCTCCCCCAATACCCGGCACTCCACTCCCCCAATACCCAGCACTTCACTCCCCCTTTCTCCCCCAATACCCAGCACTCACCTCCCCCTTCCTCCCCCAATACCCGGCACTTCACTCCCCCAATACCCAGCACTCCACTCCCCCAATACCCGGCACTCCACTCCCCCTTTCTCCCCCAATACCCGGCACTCCACTCCCCCAATACCCAGCACTCCACTCCCCCTTTCTCCCCCAATACCCGGCACTTCACTCCCCCAATACCCAGCACTCCACTCCCCCTTTCTCCCCCAATACCCGGCACTTCACTCCCCCAATACCCAGCACTCCACTCCCCCTTTCTCCCCCAATACCCGGCACTCCACTCCCCCAATACCCAGCACTCCACTCCCCCTTTCTCCCCCAATACCCGGCACTCCACTCCCCCAATACCCAGCACTCCACTCCCCCTTTCTCCCCCAATACCCGGCACTTCACTCCCCCAATACCCAGCACTCCACTCCCCCTTTCTCCCCCAATACCCGGCACTTCACTCCCCCAATACCCAGCACTCCACTCCCCCTTTCTCCCCCAATACCCGGCACTCCACTCCCCCAATACCCAGCACTCCACTCCCCCAATACCCAGCACTCCACTCCCCCTTTCTCCCCCAATACCCGGCACTCCACTCCCCCAATACCCAGCACTCCACTCCCCCTTTCTCCCCCAATACCCGGCACTTCACTCCCCCAATACCCAGCACTCCACTCCCCCTTTCTCCCCCAATACCCGGCACTTCACTCCCCCAATACCCAGCACTCCACTCCCCCTTTCTCCCCCAATACCCGGCACTTCACTCCCCCAATACCCAGCACTCCACTCCCCCTTTCTCCCCCAATACCCGGCACTCCACTCCCCCAATACCCAGCACTCCACTCCCCCTTTCTCCCCCAATACCCGGCACTCCACTCCCCCAATACCCAGCACTCCACTCCCCCTTTCTCCCCCAATACCCGGCACTCCACTCCCCCAATACCCAGCACTCCACTCCCCCTTTCTCCCCCAATACCCGGCACTTCACTCCCCCAATACCCAGCACTCCACTCCCCCTTTCTCCCCCAATACCCGGCACTTCACTCCCCCAATACCCAGCACTCCACTCCCCCTTTCTCCCCCAATACCCGGCACTTCACTCCCCCAATACCCAGCACTCCACTCCCCCTTTCTCCCCCAATACCCGGCACTCCACTCCCCCAATACCCAGCACTCCACTCCCCCAATACCCGGCACTCCACTCCCCCTTTCTCCCCCAATACCCGGCACTCCACTCCCCCAATACCCAGCACTCCACTCCCCCTTTCTCCCCCAATACCCGGCACTTCACTCCCCCAATACCCAGCACTCCACTCCCCCTTTCTCCCCCAATACCCAGCACTCCTCTCCCCCTTCCTCCCCCAATACCCAGCACTCCACTCCCCCTTTCTCCCCCAATACCCGGCACTTCACTCCCCCAATACCCAGCACTCCACTCCCCCTTTCTCCCCCAATACCCGGCACTCCTCTCCCCCTTCCTCCCCCAATACCCGGCACTCACCTCCCCCTTCCTCCCCCAATACCCGGCACTTCACTCCCCCAATACCCAGCACTCCACTCCCCCTTTCTCCCCCAATACCCGGCACTTCACTCGCCCAATACCCAGCACTCCACTCCCCCAATACCCGGCACTCCCCTCCCCCTTACCCCGATACCCGGTACTCCACTCCCCCAATACCCGGCACTCCACTCCCCCAATACACAGCACTCCCCTCCCCCTAATACCGGGCACTCACCTCCCCCTTCACGCCCCAATCCCCCAATACTGAGGACATCATCAACCCGTGCCAGGGACAAGATTCCAAATGTATAATTCATTATATGTGAGTTTATGAGGAGGAGGGGGGAAGAGAGCACAGCCCGTACCTCCTCCCGGCTCTCTCCTCCTCTCCTTGCAGTGCTGGGCTGACAGATGTAGTGATGCCGCTGTCACTACTCCTGTCAGCCTTATGTGTCCCCCTTCCAGGTATTTCTTCCCTCTCCCAGAGATCACAGGACTCCCCCTGACAACTCCTTCATCTCATCTCCTCTCCAGTAGGACAGCACCATCTCTGTTCAGCCATCATCCAGGGTCACCATTAGGGGCGGGCGAACGGTTCGGCCCCAGCATAAGTTCAGGCTGAACTTTGTTCGTTCGTTCGGCTCCCCGTACCGACCACAATGCATTGCGGCGCTGAACAGTGCATTGCAAGCCCCGATTGGCTGAAGCAGTGAAAGCTTCAGCCAATCAGGGCACAGAGCACTGTCAGAGTCATGATTGGACACATCATGACTTTATCCAATCATGGCTCATTCCCGCCCCACAGTATAAAAGTATTCTGTCAATGGCCGCCATTTTCAGTGTGATTTTGGCGTGGAGATAGAACAGGGCTCTGTTCAGTTAGTGTTCTATACTGCGCTATTTTACTTCATTTATCAGTGTAGAATATTAGTTTAGTGTCAGTCTAGGGATGGTGTGAGTGTAGAAAGGAGGACCATCATTCAGCTTTTCATAGTGTGGAGTAGGGACAGCTCAGATAGTGTCAGTGTAGTGACGATTGAACACCGTCTATTTGATTGCATTACTGCCAGTTTAACGCCATATAGTTGTGTGCGTCACTGTACGTTCGGTGCATTATATTGCAGTATATTATAGTGTATCCGTGGAGTGTGTCTGTGTAGTGCGAGTACTCAAAGTGCACCAAACACCTCTTTACATTGATTAAAGTGCATCTCCGTACAGATTTCATACTTCTCCTTTACATTTGCTTATAAGCACCGCCCCCTCCCTCCCAATAATGTCTGAGAGGACAACAAGGAGAGGCAGACGTTCCCTTGGCACTAAGGAGGCCAGCAACAAATGTGTCCACAGGCAAAGGTGGATGTGGTGGTCAGTCCTGAGGCAGGGCGTCATTTCCTCTGTTTAGTGAGTTTGACCTGCATTCAGTGTGCTTTCAGAACGGGCATTCGGTGCTGCAGGAGGTTTCGTTACTTATCATAGAACGTGTGTCCACAGACTCCGTGGACCGTCTGACTTTAATAAAAAATGAATCAGTCCTGGATTACCAGCTATGAAGCCCCTGATGCCGATGTCACTGATTAAGTCTTTTTGGGATGTGTAATCTCTGCAGGACTTCAAGGCTATCGAGCTTTGAGGGGGGTTTCATCTGGAAGAATGTTTTTGGTGTAGATTTCATGAGCACAAATAACACCCAAAGAGTAATTTTTCTGCACCTGTCTGACAGGTGAATATCATTGCAATTTATAGCAAGGCCAATTCTTGGTTTCATCAAGATTATCTCTGTAGGGTTACAGTGGGAAGGCGCCACCGACACCCAATGACCAATTTTAATGCATCTGTTACTTCTATCCAAAGTCAAAGTGACACCAGAATGTATCCAAAAATCTCTCATCTTATCCCCAGTGCTCTACAATGTGGCCTCATCATACACACTGGCTCCCCATCCTACACACTGGCTCCCCATCCTACACACTGGCTCCCCATCCTACACACTGGCTCCCCATCCTACACACTGGCTCCCCATCCTACACACTGGCTCCCCATCCTACACACTGGCTCCCCATCCTACACACTGGCTCCCCATCCTACACACTGGCTCCCCATCCTACACACTGGCTCCCCATCCTACACACTGGCTCCCCATCCTACACACTGGCTCCCCATCCTACACACTGGCTCCCCATCCTACACACTGGCTCCCCATCCTACACACTGGCTCCCCATCCTACACACTGGCTCCCCATCCTACACACTGGCTCCCCATCGTACACACTGGCTCCCCATCGTACACACTGGCTCCCCATCGTACACACTGGCTCCCCATCGTACACACTGGCTCCCCATCGTACACACTGGCTCCCCATCGTACACACTGGCTCCCCATCGTACACACTGGCTCCCCATCGTACACACTGGATCCCCATCGTACACACTGGATCCCCATCGTACACACTGGCTCCCCATCGTACACACTGGATCCCCATCGTACACACTGGATCCCCATCGTACACACTGGATCCCCATCGTACACACTGGATCCCCATCGTACACACTGGATCCCCAGCTATTGCTGAGCAAAATAAAGGGCCTTATAAATGCAAATATTGCTGCAGCAGATTCTAGACATAGTACAGATGCGCCACTTTACAGGTAGACTAAAGGGACCCCCTGGCACTATATTGGAAGGAATTTTTCATTTTTAGGCTTTCACTTTAAAAATAAAAAATAAAAAAAAAATCACTGCTCATTTAAAAATAACGTTTTTCACAAACTTTTTTTTATTTATAGGATGTCCCCCAGGGCAGGACCCGGACCCCTATACCCATTCCTGGACCCCTATACCCATTGTATGCCCAATGACTTGCATATAAGCCTTCAAAATGGGCACTTTTGATCTTTGACGTTTTGGATCCCATTGACTTTAATGGGATTCGTTATTCGGGTCCCAGTGTTAGAAAGTTCTGGTGCGAACCGAACAGGGGGTCCGTTCAGCCCCCCACCCCCCAGTCACCATCTACTTCTTGGACAGAGATGGTGGCTCAGACAAGGAACAATCATAAATCCTGGTGCCTGTGCAGTTCTTGTTCACAAATGTCTCACACGGATCACTTCATTTGTAACAAAGTTACAATGTACAGTCTGCTCACTAGGGGAGGGGAGACTGAGGAAATACTTCCTCCTGCCTGATGACATCATCTCAGCCTAGGAAAAGTCACTGACTGGAGCTCAGGGACGGCATTTTAAAGCCAAGTTCCGCTGAAAAAAATAAAAATTAAAAGTCAGCCACTACAAATACTGCAGCTGCTGACTTTTAAGGAGACTTACCTGTCCAGGGAGCCTGCCGTGTCCTCCCCCGCCCCTCGGCTCCCGCCGTGTCCTCCCCCGCCCCTCGGCTCCCGCCGTGTCCTCCCCCGCCCCTCGGCTCCCGCCGTGTCCTCCCCCGCCCCTCGGCTCCCGCCGTGTCCTCACCCGACCCGCCCCTCGGCTCCCGCCGTGTCCTCACCCGACCCGACCCTCGGCTCCCGCCGTGTCCTCCCCCGACCCGACCCTCGGCTCCCGCCGTGTCCTCCCCCGACCCTCGGCTCCCGCCGTGTCCTCCCCCGCCCCTCGGCTCCCGCCGTGTCCTCCCCCGCCCCTCGGCTCCCGCCGTGTCCTCCCCCGCCCCTCGGCTCCCGCCGTGTCCTCCCCCGCCCCTCGGCTCCCGCCGTGTCCTCCCCCGCCCCTCGGCTCCCGCCGTGTCCTCCCCCGACCCGCCCCTCGGCTCCCGCCGTGTCCTCCCCCGACCCGACCCTCGGCTCCCGCCGTGTCCTCCCCCGACCCGACCCTCGGCTCCCGCCGTGTCCTCCCCCGACCCGACCCTCGGCTCCCGCCGTGTCCTCCCCCGACCCGACCCTCGGCTCCCGCCGTGTCCTCCCCCGACCCGACCCTCGGCTCCCGCCGTGTCCTCCCCCGACCCGACCCTCGGCTCCCGCCGTGTCCTCCCCCGACCCGACCCTCGGCTCCCGCCGTGTCCTCCCCCGACCCGACCCTCGGCTCCCGCCGTGTCCTCCCCCGACCCTCGGCTCCCGCCGTGTCCTCCCCCGACCCTCGGCTCCCGCCGTGTCCTCCCCCGACCCTCGGCTCCCGCCGTGTCCTCCCCCGACCCTCGGCTCCCGCCGTGTCCTCCCCCGACCCTCGGCTCCCGCCGTGTCCTCCCCCGACCCTCGGCTCCCGCCGTGTCCTCACCCGACCCTCGGCTCCCGCCGTGTCCTCACCCGACCCTCGGCTCCCGCCGTGTCCTCACCCGACCCGTCCCTCAGGTCCCGCCGTGTCCTCACCCGACCCGCCCCTCGGCTCCCGCCGTGTCCTCACCCGACCCGCCCCTTGGCTCCCGCCGTGTCCTCACCCGACCCGTCCCTCAGGTCCCGCCGTGTCCTCCCCTGACCAGACCCTCGGCTCCCGCCGTGTCCTCACCCGACCCGTCCCTCAGGTCCCGCCGTGTCCTCGTCCGACCCTCAGCTCCCGCCGTGTCCTCACGGCACCGGCATCTTCAGTAAGGGAATCAGAAAGAGATGCCTTACAGCTTCACAGCCTGGTTCCCTACTGCGCATGTGCGAGTCGTGTCCTCACTGGTCCCTGTGTGTCTCCCAGAAGACAGCGGAGGAGGGGCAGGACATGGCGTAGATCACCACGGATACTGCGGTCATCTATGCCCGGAAGTGGGAGCAAATACCCGGATTAGACAAGTGTCCCCTCCCCCGTGAAAAGTGCCAAATGTGACACCGGAGGGGGAGGGGGATCTGGACAGGGGAAGTTCTATTTTTGGGTGGAGCTTCGCGTTAATGATAAAAGGCGGAGCTTTTCTGAAAACATTCCCATCTCTGCACGTCACATGCATTGCTGAACTGCGGCGCACCCCGACATGCACCATGGTGAGCTGCAGAGGCACCCCGATATGCACCATAGTGAGCTGCGGAGGCACCCCGACATGCACCATAGTGAGCTGCAGAGGCACCCCGATATGCACCATAGTGAGCTGCGGAGGCACCCCGACATGCACCATGGTGAGCTGCAGAGGCACCCCGACATGCACCATAGTGAGCTGCGGAGGCACCCCGACATGCACCATAGTGTGCTGCGGAGGCACCCCGACATGCACCATGGTGAGCTGCAGAGGCACCCCGACATGCACCATAGTGAGCTGCAGAGGCACCCCGACATGCACCATAGTGAGCTGCGGAGGCACCCCGACATGCACCATAGTGAGCTGCGGAGGCACCCCGACATGCACCATAGTGAGCTGCGGAGGCACCCCGACATGCACCATAGTGTGCTGCGGAGGCACCCCGACATGCACCATAGTGTGCTGCGGAGGCACCCCGACATGCACCATAGTGAGCTGCGGAGGCACCCCGATATGCACCATAGTGAGCTGCGGAGGCACCCCGACATGCACCATAGTGAGCTGCGGAGGCACCCCGATATGCACCATAGTGAGCTGCGGAGGCACCCCGACATGCACCATAGTGAGCTGCGGAGGCACCCCGATATGCACCATAGTGAGCTGCGGAGGCACCCCGACATGCACCATAGTGAGCTGCGGAGGCACCCCGACATGCACCATAGTGAGCTGCGGAGGCACCCCGACATGCACCATAGTGAGCTGCGGAGGCACCCCGACATGCACCATAGTGAGCTGCGGAGGCACCCCGATATGCACCATAGTGAGCTGCGGAGGCACCCCGACATGCACCATAGTGAGCTGCGGAGGCACCCCGACATGCACCATAGTGAGCTGCGGAGGCACCCCGACATGCACCATAGTGTGCTGCGGAGGCACCCCGACATGCACCATAGTGAGCTGCGGAGGCACCCCGACATGCACCATAGTGAGCTGCGGAGGCACCCCGACATGCATCATAGTGAGCTGCGGAGGGTGGCATCACAAATCTTGTCGAATTTTCTGGAAATTTCGGGGCGTTTGCGATTTAACGCAACATGTTAACGAGTCACAAGAGACCCGACCAGCCAATCCCCCCCCCACATATAATAGTATATCTCTATAGAGGTCGCACACAGAGCCCCGATTGGCTGTAATACCACAGGGGGAGGGGCTCCATGCTAAATACACCGAGGAATAATCTGATCTGAGGAGGAGAAAATGTTTCGGGAAGTTCCAGAGGGGAAAAAAAAAAATCAGAATTTTATGACCCAATTTACCCCCCCCCTCCCCCACACACAGGATCAGCAGGTACAATGACAGTCCATATTAACCCTTCATCTTCCCCGGGAGAGCGACAGAGGAAAGGTCCATCAACCCCTTCCACCCCAGTGATGTCACATCGCATTAACCCCTTATGTCCCAGTGGGTGTCGGGTTAACTGCCCCAGTGGTGTCATGCAAAAATTTAACCCCCTCTTGCTCCAGTGATGTCACTATATTAACCCTTCCTGTCCCCGAGACGTCTCAAAGAAGATTAACCCCTCCAGAATGTCACATAATGTAAAAACCCCTCGCGCCCCAGTGATGTCACACCGCATTAACCCCTCGCGCCCCAGTGATGTCACGCATTAACCCCTCGCGCCCCAGTGATGTCACATCGCATTAACCCCTCGCGCCCCAGTGATGTCACACCGCATTAACCCCTCGCGCCCCAGTGATGTCACATCGCATTAACCCCTCGCGCTCCAGTGATGTCACATCGCAATAACCCCTCGCGCCCCAGTGATGTCACACCGCATTAACCCCTCGCGACCCAGTGATGTCACATCGCATTAACCCCTCGCGCTCCAGTGATGTCACATCGCAATAACCCCTCGCGCCCCAGTGATGTCACACCGCATTAACCCCTCGCTCCCCACTGAAGTCACACCGCATTAACCCCTCGCGCCCCAGTGATGTCACATCGCATTAACCCCTCGGGCCCCACTGAAGTCACACCGCATTAACCCCTCGCGACCCAGTGATGTCACATCGCATTAACCCCTCGTGCCCCACTGAAGTCACAACGCATTAACCCCTCGCGCCCCAGTGATGTCACATCGTATTAACCCCTCGGGCCCCACTGATGTCACATCGCATTAACCCCTCGGGCCCCACTGATGTCACATCGCATTAACCCCTCGCTCCCCACTGAAGTCACATCGCATTAACCCCTCGCGCCCCAGTGATGTCACATCGCAATAACCCCTCGCGCCCCACTGAAGTCACATCACATTAACCCCTCGCGCCCCACTGATGTCACATCGCATTAACCCCTCGCGCCCCACTGAAGTCACACCGCATTAACCCCTCGCGACCCAGTGATGTCACATCGCATTAACCCCTCGCTCCCCACTGAAGTCACATCGCATTAACCCCTCGCGCCCCACTGAAGTCACACCGCATTAACCCCTCGCGCCCCAGTGATGTCACATCGCATTAACCCCTCGCTCCCCACTGAAGTCACACCGCATTAACCCCTCGCGCCCCACTGAAGTCACACCGCATTAACCCCTCGCGACCCAGTGATGTCACATCGCATTAACCCCTCGTGCCCCACTGAAGTCACAACGCATTAACCCCTCGCGCCCCAGTGATGTCACATCGTATTAACCCCTCGGGCCCCACTGATGTCACATCGCATTAACCCCTCGGGCCCCACTGATGTCACATCGCATTAACCCCTCGGGCCCCACTGATGTCACATCGCATTAACCCCTCGGGCCCCACTCGTGGTCCAAGTTTATACCCAATCACACACAGAATCCCCCCCACTGATATAATAAGGTATTAACCCCCAACACCCCAGTGATGTCATATTCTCATGGTAATGATAAACACAATATGAGCCCCTCCCCCAATCCATGTCATCAGATATGAACCCCTCTCTCTCCGGTGATGTCATGCTCCAGTCCCATGACGTCACGCAGAGTCTCACTCACCTGGCAGAACAGCCCGGCTCAGCAGGCACAGCAGTCCGATCACCGCCGGGCGGGGTCCTCCCATGTCGGCAGATGAAGGGAGCGGAGATGCCACGTGTGAGAGCCGCCGGTCCTTCCTGCCTCCCGTGACGTCACCGGGACTCCTCGGGGATGACGTCACACATCGGGGGTTCCCGCAGCAGCGGACCGGGGAGCGCAGCGTGACGTCACGCTGTAGAGGTACCGCCGGTGTGACGTAGGAACTCAACTGAGCGCTCCAGCCAGCGGCGGTCTATTGTCAGTGCGAGGAGAGCTCCGCCCACCCGCTACGACCCCGCCCACCCCAATCCCCCTGAATGCGAGGAGAGCTCCGCCCACCCGCTACGACCCCGCCCACCCCAATCCCCCTGAATGCGAGGAGAGCTCCGCCCACCCGCTACGACCCCGCCCACCCCAATCCCCCTGAATGCGAGGAGAGCTCCGCCCACCCGCTACGACCCCGCCCACCCCAATCCCCCTGAATGCGAGGAGAGCTCCGCCCACCCGCTACCACCCCGCCCACCCCAATCCCCCTGAATGCGAGGAGAGCTCCGCCCACCCCAATCCTCCTGAATTCATATTGGAGGATTTATTCTAGCGGAGGGGCGGGGCCAGAGCATCTTATGTGAACATTGGAAACTTTGTAACAAAAATATAAACATTATTATTATTATTATTATTATTATTATTATTGTTCATTTTATTGCTGTTATTATTATTGTTTATATTATTATTTTTAAATATTTCTAATATTATTCCTGATATTAATATTAATGCAATTCTTTTTGTTAATATTATTATTATTTTCATTATTATTCTTAGTATTAATAATAATAATAATAATATTGATACTTATTATTGATATGAATTATATTAGCATTGATCTTCATATTATTATTATCATTAACAATTTGTTGTTGTTTTTCTTCCTCTTATTATTATTATTATATATTATTTTGTTTGTTGTTATTATTACTACTAATTTTGTTAATATTGTTGATGTTATTGCTATTATTATTATTATTATTATTATTATTAATATTATTATTGATACTTTTATCATTGGTATGAATATTTTTGCAATTTCTCTTCATATTACTATTATTATTGTTATAATTATTGTCATTCTTATTATTATAACTGTTGTTGGTTGTTGTTATTGATACTACTACTTTTTCTAATATCGTTGTTGTTATTGTTATAAATAATATTGTCATTCTTCTTCGTCTTCTTCTTCTTCTCTTTCTTCTTCTTCTTTTTATTATTATTGATATGAATATTATTGCCATTCCTCTTCATATTACTATTATTATTATTATTATTTTTATTATTATTATTATTATTAATATTGTAATTCTTCTTCTTCTTTTTATAATATTATTGTCATTATTATTATTATTATTATCATTGTACTTTATTGTTATTATTATTATTATTACTAATTTTGTTGTTATTATTATTATTTTATTGTTACTATTTTTTAGAAATATTATAATATAACATTATGCATGCCATTGTTATCATTATTGTATATTTTAATAATTGTAGTTATTATTATTATTATTATTATTATTATTATTATTATTATTAGGTATGGCTCTTTTGAAAAGCTGGCCACATACAGGACATTTTTATTCAGGTTTGGTTGGTGAAATCGGATTTGGAGCACAGCAATCATCAGATTATATGAGGGGGTTGGGACATCCAAGACTCTCAGTACCTTGAAAGTAAACGCACTGCAGGGAAAACATAGAGGCTGCCATTGATAGTGATTCTTTCTACAAGTGATATGCACTTCAATCTCTGCACTTCAGCGATTGCACGAAGCAAACAAATACAGCAATCTGCACTGAAAGCAGCTAACAGACTGCAGGTGACCCGTCTCTCTATTAAGCTCTCCTTCCACTCTATAACATGCACTCTCTACCACTGCTTCTGACACTCCTCTCCTCTCTCCTCAAACTCTCTTACCTTCACCACCCCCTCTCCACCCGCCTGCTTATACATATCACCCTGCCTTCTGTCTTCTCCCTACTACTGCTCCTACCAACTCTCGCTCATTCTACATCCATATACTGATAAAACCTCCAGTACTCTGAGACATGCCCCTTCACATAAATCACAGTCCCACATTACCTCCCTCGCCCTCCTGCTTCTCCTAATCTCTGGTGACATATCCCCAAACCCTGGGCCACCATCATCTGTCTTTGCCCAACGCTCCCATCCCCCTACACCCTCTGGCAGGAGCCGCAACCCACAGAACTTGGTCTCTATTCCTCTTTCCAAAACCAGCCCCCCCTTTTCCTGTGCCCTGTGGAACGCACGTTCTGTCTGCAACAAACTCACCGCCCTCCACGACCTCTTCATCACAAATTCCTTTAACCTACTTGCCATTACTGAAACCTGGCTTCATGAATCGGATACTATTTCTCCTGCTTCCCTCTCCCACGGGGGCCTTCTCTGGACTCACTCCCCCAGACCAAGTGGACGGAAGGGAGGTGGAGTGGGAATCCTTCTAGCCCCATGCAGCACCTATCAGGTTCTTCACCCACCGCCCTCTCTGACACTCTCCTCTTTTGAGGCACACTGCATTCGTCTTTTCTCTCCCATTTCTCTAAGAATTGCTGTCATCTACCGGCCCCCTGGACCAGTATCAGCCTTTCTTGATGACTTCTCTGCCTGGCTACCCTACTTTCTCTCTTCTGAAATCCCCACAATCATTCTTGGGGACTTCAACATCCCTGTTAACACTAACACTACTATTACTTCTAAACTTCTCAGTCTAACCTCATCGATTGACCTGAAGCAATGGATACAGGCTCCTACCCACTCCAATGGCAACACCCTTGACCTTGCCTTCTCCTATCTGTGCACTCCGTGCAACCTTTCCAACAATCCACTCCCACTCTCTGATCACCACCTTATTACTTTTGCTCTCTCCCTGTCTTCCACCTCTTCTCCCTCCAACCGCCTAACAGTTACACGCAGAAACCTTCGCCACCTCAACCCTTCTCTTCTCTACTCTGCTACTGATCACCTCTATGACAAAATCTCCCCCCTGTCCTGCCCCAACCAAGCTACTTTCATCTACAACAGCTCACTGTCTTCCGCCCTAGACAAGCTTGCCCCCCTCACTACACGCAGAATTAGGCCCCGACTGCTACAACCCTGGCAAACAGATGACACCAGAAGTCTCAGAAAACGTAGCCGCGCTCTTGAGCGCCTGTGGCATAAGACTAAGACCCAGGAAGACTTCACACATTATAAATCTGCCCTCCTAAAATACTACTCCTGCCTTCACACTGCCAAACAGACCTACTTTATCACACTCATCAACACCTTCTCATCCAGTCCACGTCAACTCTTCTCTACCTTCAACACTCTACTCTGTCCTCCACTGCCTCCACCCACCAACTCACTCACTGCCCAGGAGATTGCCAATCACTTCAAAACTAAGATTGATACAATTCACGAGGAGATCGCCAATGCGCAAAAACCTCCCCCATGCAACACCCCATGTCCACAGACACAATCATTACTTCCCTCATTCAACCCTGCTACTACTACTGAGGTTGCTAAACTTTTTTCTAGCACTCATCTAACCACTTGCCCCCTGGATCCTGTTCCCTCGCAAATGCTACGCTCACCCTCTGACTCAATTCTACGCTCTCTAACTCACATTTTCAACCTCTCCCTCTCTTGTGGCATCTTCCCAAACTCTCTAAAACATGCGCTAGTCACCCCCATACTAAAAAAGCCCTCACTGGATCCCACCAGTCTCAACAACTTACGTCCCATCTCCTTACTCTCCTTCTCCTCCAAACTTCTTGAAAGACTGGTCTACAACCGACTAAGCGACCATCTGACCATAAATAAACTTCTTGATCCCCTTCAGTCCGGTTTTCGCCCTCAACACTCCACGGAAACTGCTCTCCTTAAACTCTCAAATGACCTACTAATGGCTAAAGCCAATGGACACTACTCTATACTACTTCTCCTGGATCTCTCTGCTGCCTTTGACACAGTGGACCATCCTCTCCTCCTCAAAAAACTCCACTCCTTTGGTCTCCGTGACTGTACTCTTCGCTGGTTCTCATCCTACCTATCCCACCGCTCCTTCAGTGTCACTTACAACTCTACTTCCTCCTCTCCTCTTCCTTTTTCCGTTGGGGTCCCCCAAGGTTCTGTTCTCGGACCTCTCCTTTTCTCAATCTACACCACCTCCTTGGGTCAGTTGATTGCCTCCCACGGCTTTAAATATCATCTCTACGCTGATGACACCCAAATCTATCTCTCCACCCCCCAGCTCTCTCTATCTGTCTCCTCACGCATTACCAACTTACTAGCAGACATATCAGCCTGGATGTCACATCACTTTCTCAAACTCAACCTATCCAAAACCGAGCTCATGATATTTCCTCCCTCAGGTGCCACTTCCCCTGATCTACCTGTCAAGATCAACGGCTCAACTATCAACCCATCTCCCCACGCCAAGGTCCTAGGTGTAATCCTGGACTCTGAACTAACCTTCCGGCCCCACATCCTATCACTATCCAAAGCTTGCCGCCTCAATCTTCGCAACATCTCCAAGATACGCCCCTTCCTAACCAATGACACCACAAAGCTTCTAATCCACTCCCTGGTCATCTCCCGCCTCGACTGCTGCAACTCCCTCCTCATTGGTTTACCTCTAAATAGGCTATCCCCACTTCAGTCCATCATGAACGCTGCGGCCAGGCTCATCCACCACACAAACCGATCAGCGTCTGCTACACCCCTCTGCCAATCCCTCCATTGGCTGCCACTCAGTCACCGAATCAAATTCAAGATACTAACTATAACTTACAAAGCCATCCACAACCTGGCCCCCAGCTACATCTCTAACCTAGTCACAAAATACCAACCTAATCGTTCTCTTCGCTCCTCCCAAGACCTCCTGCTCTCTAACTCCCTTGTCACCTCATCCCATGCTCGCCTCCAGGACTTCTCCAGAGCCTCCCCCATCCTCTGGAATGCTCTACCCCAATCCGTCCGATTTTCTCCTACTTTATCCACTTTCAGACGATCCCTGAAAACTCATCTCTTCAGAGAAGCCTATCTGGCCCCCACCTAACAACTGTACACTTATCTTCTCCATCAGCACATCACCCACAGTTATTACCTCTTGTATCTCTTGACCTTCCCTCTTAGATTGTAAGCTCTAAGGAGCAGGGCCCTCTGATTCCTACTGTATCAAATTGTATTGTATTTGTACTGTCTACCCTCAAGTTGTAAAGCGCTACGTAAACTGTTGGCGCTATATAAATACTGTATAATAATAATAATAATAATAATAATAATAATAATAATTGCTGCTCCATGTTTCTGAATATGCTGTTTTTTGTACTTTACTGACCCGGAACAAGCATGTATCCAGTGAAGTCAGAATTTCCGATCGGCATACTTGTACAGTTACTTAAAAGTTATTAAAGACAGAGAAATAGCTTGACAGCCAGGCACTCGGGATTTTCGGAAAGGAGGTCCAATGTGGAAGCCCCCTGTGAGAGGGTGGGTGGATGAGAAGCACGACCGCCCCTGCGATTCCTGCGGCCACCATTTTGGACACAAACATGGACACCTGGGTCACCTGTTTATGCCGAAAGAGAATCTGTCACATTGCCGAGTCAAGCTAAAGGGAAGGTGACATGTCCTCTTAATGGCCCACCCACCCCTCCCCCGACTACCGCCGATATTCACCTTTTCTGCACCCCCCCCCCTCTCTATTCGCCCGTCGGAGTCCTTGAAAGAACCTCACAGCTCATACTTGGGGATAAGGTGGGAAATGTGCCCCCTACTTCTCCTAGGATGAGGGTCACATGATAGAGGGGGGAGCAGCGGATTAACCCCATAAAATCTCTGACATTGGGTTTGGGCTCTCAGCTCTAACGGATAAAGGGATTGGTCGGGAGCTTTGAGGAGAACCTGTCACTTAGTCCTGAATGGACAGTTGGAGGCATTTGCCCATTTTGCCTTTGACAATCGAATGGCAGCTGCAGGGCCGGGACAAGGGGTGGGCAGGAGGGGAAGCTGCCCCGGGCGCAGTGGAAGCAAGGAGGTAAAGAATGGGCACAGCGTGGTACCCCCATTCTACAGCATGTATTAGGGGGGGAGGGGGGGCACAATTCTGGACCCCTGCCCTGGGGACTGGACAACCCTGCCCTGGTGTTCTATACAGGGGAGGGCTGACCAGGGCTGGGCTGGCGGCAGGCAGAAAAGGCCTCTGTCTTGGGCCATTCAACAGGAAGGGGCACAAAAAAGGACACGACCTGAAACCTATGCATAGATCATGGGGGGGAGGGGCGAAGACTCTCTCTTTCATCTTGGGTGCTAAAGCTCCTTTTCCCCGGTGCCTGGGAGTGACCAGCGGACATTATATTTCTATATTTGAATTCCAAGGAAACAACATCAGTGTATAATATTAAAATGTGACAATTTACATCGGCGTTCTAAAGATTTCCCCATCTGATGGCGGTTTGATGAAGGTGAAGGTCGCGCTGACCTTTTATTTCACTGAGTGGACCGGGCAACGGACGTCCCCCCGACCGCGCCACCGCAAATATTTCACATAAAATATTCTGTCCGCTTTATTTCCACGGCTGCCAAGACAAGAACAATCAGCTCCGGAATGAGACACAACGCTGATAAATAATATATACAGAGATACAAAACTTCATTAAAAATGGATTGTGGTTGAGTGACGGCACGGTGCGCTCAATCGTTCCTGGTGGGTTCCACTAGTGCCACCTGGTGGCTGTTCAGTGTCCACGCCTCAAAAATACCTAAAAATTGACCCCAGATCACCGCGGCCCATTCACACGTATTCACCGCGATTTTCAATGGCAACCGAATGCTCATCTACCTATAAACCAGGGCGGAGCAAATCTGCGTTCAATCCAGGAGATAAAAAAGTTAGGAGCCGTTATTTTATTTATTTTAACTAACAAATCTTACGGGTGGAACAATGTAACATGTTTCCGAAGGTGAACTTATCCTTTAACCCTTTCAGTGCCACAGCTCTTTTATGTTTTTTTTGCACAATCATTTTGGGCCTGAAGATTACATAAAAACAAACAAAAAAAAAAACAAACATACAGTATCTGACAAAAGTAAGTACACCCCTCAGTCACACTTGTGTAAATCTTTTCTTTTATCTTTTCATGTGACAACACTGAAGAAATGACACTTTGCTACAATGTAAAGTAGTGAGTGTACAGCTTGTATAACAGTGTAAACCGCTGGCAACAAAAGTCAGTACACCCCTAAGTGAAAATGTCCAAATTGGTCCCAATTAGCCATTTTCCCTCCGCTGTGTCATGTGACTCGTTAGTGTTACAAGGTCTCTGGTGTGAATGGGGAACAGGTGTGTTAAATTTGGTGTTATCGCTCTCACTCTCTCATACTGGTCACTGGAAATACAACATGGCACCTCATGGCAAAGAACTCTCTGAGGATCTGAAAAAAAGAATTGTTGCTCTACATAAAGATGGCCTAGGCTATAAGAAGATTGCCAAGACCCTGAAACTGAGCTGCAGCACGGTGGCCAAGACCATACAGCGGTATAACAGGGCAGGTTCCACTCAGAACAGGCCTCGCCATGGTCCACTAAAGAAGTTGAGGTCACGTGATCAGCGTCATATCCAGAGGTTGTCTTTGGGAAATAGACGTATGAGTGCTGCTAGCATTGCTGCAGAGGTTGTAGGGGTGGGGGGTCAGCCTTCCATTGCTCAGACCATACACCGCACACTGCATCAAATTGGTCTGCATGGCTGTCATCCCAGAAGGAAGCCTCTTCTAAAGATGATGCACAAGAAAGTCCGCAAACAGTTTGCTGAAGACAAGCAGACTAAGGAGATGGATTACTGGAACCATGTCCTGTGGTCTGATGAGACCAAGATAAACGTATTTGGTTCAGATGGTGAGAAGCGTGTGTGGGGGCAACCAGGTGAGGAGGACAAAGACAAGTGTGTCTTGTCTACAGTCAGGCATGGTGGTGGGAGTGTCATGGTCTGGGGCTGCATGAGTGCTGCCGGCACTGGGGGGCTACAGATCATTGAGGGAACCATGAATGCCAACATGTACTGTGATATACTGAAGCAGAGCAGTGCTGGAAAATAATGGTGGCCACACAAAATATTGACACTTTGGGCCCAATTTGGAGATTCTCACTTAGGGGTGTACTGACTTTTGTTGCCAGCGGTTTAGACATGAATGGCCGTGTGTTGAGTTATTTTGAGGGGACAGCAAATTTACACTGTTATACAAGCTGTACACTCACTACTTTACATTGTAGACAAGTGTCATTTCTTCAGTGTTGTCACATGAAAAGATAGAAGAAAAGATTTATACAAATGTGAGGGGTGTACTTACTTTTGTCAGATACTGTATATTTTATGAAAGCAGGCACCTTAGAGAATAAAAAAGTGGCAGTTCCAATTTTTTATGTCACACAATAAACGTGCACTGCCGAAAAATTTGCTTGTTTTCTTTTTATTCATTTTTTTTTTTGCTTTGTTTTTCGGGTCATTCGATATGATCGCAATTCGTAAAAAAGAAAATTTGTAAATTAGAAAATTCGTAAAATCAGAAAATCCAAAAATTTGAAAGATTAACTAACTAACTAATAATTACTAACTATTAAATTATAGGTATTGGAACGTCCTTTCAAATTTGGCTGTTGGTGAACGTAACGAATACGAATTTATCCAAAGTTACAAATTATCTGAAATAACTAATGCTGCATCTAAAATAATGGAATGGAACTAATTAATAATAAATAATAATAATAACATGTTTTTATTATTATTGTTGTTTATTATTATTAATTAATTATTATTATTAATTTGTTACGTTCCATTCATTTAAATACGGCATTCGTTTTTTCGGATAATTCGTAAACTTCAGATAAATTCGTATTTGTTACGTTTACTAAAAGCCAAATTTGAAAGGAAATTGAAATACCTATAATTTAATAGTTAGTAATAGTTGAGTTATTATTAGTTAGTTGTTATTTCATATTTTAGAATTTTCGGATTTTTGAATTTCGAATTTCCGGAAAAATTTGTTAAACGGGTTTTCGCTTATTCAGATACTTCAGAATTAACAAATTTGTCGAAATTTGTTAAAAAACAAATTCGGAACGAAATGAATTGCACATGTCTATCGCACAATATTCCTGAAAAATTTCAGTAAAAAACACATTAAAAGCGATATGTAACATGCGTATCGCAATCAACAATTTCAGGTGTAGGCGCCCCGCTGCATGCGTTTACATTTGTACGTGTGTATAGGTGGGGCGGGGACCTTCATTTGTTTTTGGACGGAGGATTTTTTGTGCTTGGGTGTAACTTTTTTTTTACCTAACTTTTTTTTCCATCACATAGGGGATTTTTTTTTTGTGACAGTTTTTTTTAAATTAGACCTGAGGGGTCTAAAATGACCCCCCAATGTCTCCCCTGTTCTCCACTGAATATAACGTAATCCACATCGCTTTACATCACATTCTTTCCCGGCCTTGATGGCCGGTGTTTCATCAGATTAGAACAGGGGTCTCAAACTCCAATTGCCTGAGGGCCACATGACAAGTTTTCATATCCCATGGGGGCCGCATGCAAACTTTTAAAACTTCAAAAGCAATAAACTATACCAGCAATAATATACTATACTATACCCAGCACTGGTGTCAGCAAACGCATTATTAACCCCCAGCACTGGTGTCAGCAAACGCATTATACCCAGCACTGGTGTCAGTAAACGCATTATTAACCCAGCACTGGTGTCAGCAAACGCATTATACCAAGCACTGGTGTCAGTAAACGTATTATTAACCCAGCATTGGTGTCAGCAAACGCATTATACCAAGCACTGGTGTCAGTAAACGTATTATTAACCCAGCATTGGTGTCAGCAAACGCATTATTAACCCCCAGCACTGGTGTCAGCAAACGCATTATACCCAGCACTGGTGTCAGTAAACGCATTATTAACCCAGCATTGGTGTCAGCAAACGCATTGTTAACCCCCAGCATTACCCCCCCCCAGACTGCACAAATAGCCGCACACTCCATAAAATACCCCACACACTCCATAATTACCCCCACACTACACAATTACCCCCCACACTGCACAATCACCCTCCACACTGCATAAAATACCCCCCACACTGCACAAATTTCTACCCCAGTCACCCCCCTAAGGACTTTGCCTCAGTGCGATGGCTCACTCACCTCTCCTGGCAGTCAGGATCATCTGCCTCCCGAGTCCTCTCCTCCTGGCTTCCATACAGGCCTAGTGACAGGGGACCCAGAGAACACAATCTCCCGCCCTGAGGTGGCAGCAGGACCGTGGTTTGGGGCTTTGGTCGATCGTCAATGCCTAGGTGGGTGGATCGATGAGCGGATCCTTCCTCCGCTCCATTCTCAGCTCTGTTCTCTCTCTGGGCTGCAGCAGTGTGCAGCGGAGAGGACAGAAGAGATGGAGAGGTAAAGCTCTTTGGAGCCTCCCCCTCTGCGGTGCCTGGGTGCAGTTCAAAAAGACGTCTTGGATAGAGGTGGACCAATATGGGTTTTTCTCTGGCCGATGCCAATACCGATATTTAGAAATCGGGGCGGCCGATGGCCGAATATGATGCCGATTTTTGTGGCCGATATTTTAGGCCGATTTAAAAAAAAAAAAAACCTCACCCACTCCACTCCTCCCTGCTTGCTCCTGTCACTCTACCACACACTTGATGTCCTCAGTACAGATGGCACTGGTTGGCTGTGGCACTGGTTGGCTTAGGCAGGTGGCACTGGCAGGTGGCACTGTCTGTCACTGGCAGGTGGCACTGGCAGGTGGCACGTGGCACTGATTGGCAGGTGGCACTGATTGGCACTAACAGATGGCACTGGCAGGTGGCACTGATTGGCAATGGTACTGGCAGGTGGCACTTATTGGCAGTCGTACTGGAAGGTGGCACTGGCAGGCATTGGCAAGTGGCACTGGTTTGGAACTGGAAGGTGGCACTGGTTTGGAACTGGCAGGTGGCACTATTGGCACTGGCAGGTGGCACTGATTAGCGTGGCACTGGCAGCTGGCACTGACTGGCGTGGCACTGGCAGGTGGCGTCAGGTGGCACTGGCAGGCACTGGCAGGTGGCGCTGACTTGCGTGGCACTGGCAGGTGGCAGCAGGTGGCACTGGCAGGCGGCACTGATTGGCGTGGCACTGGCAGGAGGCGTAAGGTGGCACTGGTTAGCACTGGCAGGTGGCATTGATTGGCAGGGGCACTGGTTGGCGGTGGCAATGATTGGCGGTGGCAGGTGGCACTGGCAGGTGGTACTGGTTGGAGGTGGCAGGTGGCACTGGCAGACTGGTTGGCACTGGCAGGTGGTACTGATTGGCGGTGGCACTGGCAGCTGGCACTGACAGATGGCACTGACAGTTGGCACACTGAGCGGAGTGTAACCGCGTGTGCAACTGACAAGGAGCTGTCCACACTCAGCGCTTGATGCTTGTGTGAAACTGACACGTAGCACAGAGGAGAGAGACAGAGGGATCTGTCAGAATTGAGGTTGATGTCGGGGTGGGCAGGACCTGGCCGGGGTGGGCGGGACCAGCAGCTATCAAACACCAGCCAATGATTGGGCTGCTTAAGAAAAGGGGCGGGCCACATACACGTAGCGGCCCGCCCAGATCCCATTGGCTGGTGTTTGATATTGGCCGGGTCCCGCCCACCCCGGCCAGGTCCCGCCCACCCCCGACATCAACCTCAAATCTGACAGATCCCTCTGTCTCTCTCCTGCTGTTACGTGTCAGTTTCACACAAACATCAAGCGCTGAGTGTGGAGAAGGGAGTAGGAACAGCGGCCAGTGCTATATATCGGCCTAATGGCCAAATATCGGTCGACCTCTAGTCCTGGATCGGCCCTGCCTGCGGGCCATTTTTAACCGGTCCGCGGGCCGCAAATGGCCCGCGGGCCGGTACTTTGAGACCCCTGGATTAGAAGATCCGTCATAATTTGTAACTGAAGTGACATTCTGTTGCGGCCATCTTGGTACACCCTGCACTCAGCCGCAGTAAGGATACAGTGAGAAGGCGGCAAGCGGACATCTTTGTACACCCACTGGAGTCTTGCATTTCACACTCATGCCCCGTACACATGGTCGGACATTGATCGGACATTCCGACAACAAAAAAAATCCATGGATTTTTTCCAACGGATGTTGGCTGAAACTTGTTTTGCGTACACACGGTCGCACAAAGTTGTCGGAATTTCCGAACGCCAAGAACGCGGTGACGTACACCACGTACGACGAGACTAAAAAAAGGCCAGTTCAGAACCAAGCGCGGCACCCTTTGGGCTCCTTTTGCTAATCTCGTGTTAGTAAAAGTTTGGTGAGAGACGATTTGCGCTTTTTCAGACTCGTGGTTTTCAGATCGTATTTCTGCGGTTCAGTTTGTGCTTGTGGGTTTGTATCTGCTCTTCAGTGCGTGCAGTGAGTACCCTTGACTTGTCATTGTGTTCTTGTTTGTTCGTTTCTGTTTTTCAGGTCGCTCTTCACAGGCCTTGCTGTTCTTCAGTGCGTTCTGTTACTTCGTTCTGAGCAGCCGACCGTTTTCTAGCCATGTTTCGTATGCGTACTCCTCGTAGAGTTCGTGCTGTGCGGGGGCTTGGTGTTGGGGTCCTGACCTTGACACAAGTCCAGTCCATGAACAGGGTGGGGAGGAGTTCATGGACCAAGAATTGGTTGCTTCAGTGTGACCAGTTCTCTCATATGCCTTTGCTCCGTGAGATCCGTGAGAATAATCCTGATGATTTCAGGAACTTTCTCAGGATGACGGACCCCGTGTTTCACCGTTTGTTGGCTTTTCTGACCCCCTATATCAGCAGGCAGGATACCTGCATGAGGCAAGCCATCACTCCGGAGCAGAAGCTCATCACCACCCTGCGGTACTTGGCCACAGGGAGAAGCCTGCAGGACCTCAAGTTCTCGACAGGCATCTCCCCCCAGGCTCTGGGGATCATTATCCCAGAGACCTGTTCTGCCATCATCCAGGTCCTGCAGAAGGAGGATATTAACCACTTGACCACTGGGCACTTAAACCCCCTTAATAACCAGACCAATTTTCAGCTTTTGGTGCTCTCACATTTTGAATGACAATTACTCAGTCATGCAACACTGTATCTATATGAAATTTCTGTCCTTTTTTTATCACACAAATAGAGCTTTATTTTGGTGGTATTTAATCACCGCTGGGTTCTTTATTTTTTGCGCTATAAATGAAAAAAGACCGAAAAATCTGTAAAAAAAATGCATTTTTCTTCATTTCTGTTATAAAATTTTGCAAATTAGTCATTTTTCTTTATATATTTTGGCCAAAATTTATACCGCTACATATCTTTGGTAAAAATAACCCAAATCTGTGGATATTATTTGGTCTTTGTGAAAATTATAGAGTCCAAAAGCTATGGTGCCAATATCTGAAAATTGATCACACCTATCTAATTTCTTGAGACCCTAACATGCCAGAAAAGTACAAATACCCCCCAAATTACGCCCTTTTTGGAAAGAAGACATTCCAAGGTATTTAGAAAGATGCATGATGAGTTTTTTGAAGTTGTCATTTTTTCCCACAATGTTTTGCAAAATCAAGTTTTTTTTTTACTTTTTTTTTTTTTCACAAAATTGTCATATTAGCAGGTTATTTCTCACACACAGCATATGCATACCACAAATTACACCCCAAAACACATTCTGCTATTACTCCCGAGTATGGCGATACCACATGTGTGAGAACTTTTACACAGCGTGGCCACATACAGAGGCCCAACATGCAGGGAGCACCTTCAGGCATTCTAGGAGCACCCAGGCCAATTCTGACATTTCTCTCCTACATGTAAAAATCATCATTTATTAGCTAGAAAATGACATAGAACCCCAAAACATTATATATTTTTTTTTAGCAAAGACAGTACAGAATATAATGGTGGTCATTGCAACTTTTTATCTCGCACGGTATTTGCGCAGCAATTTTTTTTTTTTTTTTTTTTTTACCGTAGTCATATTGTATATATTTATTACAGAATTTTACATTCTATTTGCAGTCTATTATATCAATGATTGGTCGAAAAGTTTCAATCAAGCAAGCAGATATCTGCTGTGGATCAGTGAATGGAAATCAAAAAAGAGCTTTATTTAGATGCCTTTACCAGCTCACTTCTGTGTTAGGAAAGCCCACATTCCATTCAATGCAAAAGCTGAATCCAGAAGAGAAAAACACATTTGACCTCTAGTTCAAGGCAGGCAGCTTCCTGTTATGCTGGGTATCCCTGAGGGTTCCCGGGAAAGCCCAAGCAAAGTTTAAAAAGATGAGAGCACCACAGGTTAGCTCGAGTCCAGTAAAAATGCATTGATCCTGGTAGTCAGAAGCCAAAATCAACGCGTTTCGGGAGCTCAAGTGGAGAGTCAGACAGTAAGTTAGAGATTACACTGCTGTCATAACTTGCATTGCCTTACAATCATGTATCCTGTGTAAGCCTCTATTACAGCCAGTTTCGAAGCCCTGATGAAGGAAGAGCTTTGAGCCCTTGAAATGCATTGGCTTGACCTTATAACTTTTTACCAAGATTGCAATTACTAAACTTGAACCACGCGGCACTCATATTATTACACTTTGCTTACATATTCCATTTCAGGCATACTAAGGAATTAGTGGCGTCAAAATTACATCATGATGACACACTAATTTGGGTATGGTTCAATGGTGGCTGGTGGTATATTTTTTTTTGAGGGGGCGCCCGTGCCTCCTGTCACTCCCCCCCCCCACCCCCCTGGTCAGTTGGTCGGCCCCGCACTTACCCCATCTAGATTGCGGTCAGCGCTCCTCCGCAAGGCGTGCAGCAGCTTCCCCTCCGTCTCCTCCTCCCCTGCATCACGCCTTGCATCTCCTCCCTCTTCTTCTTTGTGTGCTGTGTGTCTCCTCCCTCCTCCTCCTAGGAGTGACGGGTCCCAGGACACACTAACTGATTGACCGGGAGGAGAATCAGAGTGGCAATAGTAAATATTCATTTGCTAATGTCAGACAAGTGGGTGTGCTTGGGGTGCAGTGCTTTGCGCCCCAGGCCCACCTTTTTTTTAAGCCTAGTAGAGCCTCTGGCTCGAATCATGTGCTTAAAAAAAAACCCCATTGGAATCCATGCGTCCGGCACCCCGCATGTAGATTATGGGGCTGGACGCATGGATGGGGGCAACGCCCCTGCGCCACTAATGGACGGGCCACCACTGGACTATGGGTGTACAGCTTCTATTACAGCCAGCTTCCAAGCCCTGATATAGGGGGAGCCTTGAGACCCTGTAATGTGTTGGCTTTGTCTTCCGACTTTTTACCATGAATAATAAACCCCTACTGGACTCGTACTAACTGTGGCACTCATTTTCTTACATTTTGGTTACACCTTCCATTCCAGTCCTAATAAGCAATTAGTGGAGACAAAATAGGGACAAATACATGTTGATGCCATGGCACAGAAGTATTGGTAAAGCCTGGTACACAACATAGCGGGTTGTCAGCTCCGGTTGGAGCCGTTGTACTAACAAGCTGATGTTAGTACAGCGATCTCCCCTGCTGAGCTGTTGTGGTCTGACAGGGGGGCGGCCCCCCGCCATTGGCTGAGAGTGTTGATCAGGAGCTGGTTGGCTGCTGGTTTTCCAGCATGCACGTCCGATAGAAGCCGGCCGGCTTCTGTGGGACCGGATGGCATACACACGGGCCAAATGTCGGACGTTTTTTATTGAACCGGCCGATGTCTCCCGACACGTGTGTACAGGGCTTAAAGGTGTGTGCAGTACAATCTCTTTTGACAGGATCAGGCAAACTCTTACTGGTATCTTTACACACTGCTTAAACTGTTGACGCTATATAAATGCTGTATAATAATACTAACTGGTCCATTGACTGGAAGGCAAAAATGGTAAACTGGCTAACTTTGGAAAATGGATCGCACAGCCAGATTCAGCAGATCGCCAATACAGTGACTGGTCAGAATTGCTCATTTTTTTTTTTATATATCTGAAACAACATTGCCAAGTCTCCAAGAGGTTACAGAAATAGAAATGTGTGCATACAGTGGTACACAACATAGTTCAGAATTGCATATATTTTTTAAAGTTGTGTTAGTTGATAATAGCGTGAAAATTAATATACTGTGCAATGTAAGCATTCAGAAGAAAACATTCATTAAAATCTTGTACAGAGCGTTGATCAACATGAATATCCTTTTGGATTTTGATGCAATCAGTCATAACATAGAGGTTACACAATTTCACCATTGGTGCACTTGCATGTTCTTGGGCATTGACTGCTCACCATATCATTTGAGCACATTGATTTGTAGTTACTGCACTCTTTGGCCTCGAAGTTATAGGGACATGGATTGGTGCATAATCCATTATTGCAATTTTTCGGGCACATCCCACAAGGTGTTCCTGGAGTATATGGTGTGTAGACGGAGCCATCGATATTTCCAGGTGGGCACATACGGACAACGTAAATGAATTGGTAGTCTTTTCGGCTTGGGCAATAAGCGACATCACATCCCACCATAAAAGAATTGTACCACACATTCTGTGTATAATGTCCTGTTGTGGCATTTGGTGGGTTGGGTCCCTTGCCAAATACAAAATTTTTAGACTCATTACAAAAAGCCTGAATTGCTGTGGTCCATGAGGCAGCATAAATGGCAAAGAAAAGATTTTCTCCACAATCTACGCCAGTTGACAGTCTTCTTGTTGCTAGTGCGCTGTGGTCTGTACTACAAACTTTTGCATACTTTAAAGCCAAATCTGCAGCCTCTGTATTCCATACCGCTTCTGCCATGTTGGACGGAGTTGGTTTCGCTTCCCTTCTACATTTATTTATTTCATTGAGAGCTTCCATTCGGTTGGCTTCAATCTTAGTTGACAGTTTAGCTGCTGGATCAGTACCCTGTGCAGCAGCTTGTGCTATCAAGGCCAGCAGGCAGAGGGTGGAGATCAGCATGGTCTTCATTTGCCCTCTCCCACGGTCCAGCGGTGTACCCACCCCAGCCGCGTTCTCACCGTGTCCTCTTCTATGGGCACCCGGCTGTGACAGCCTGCAGCTTCACAGCCGGGTGCGCATGTGCAAGCGACACTGCTGCGCAGCAATTTTTTTAACGCTTTTTTTGGAAAAAATAACAGTTTTGTGCTTTAAAAAAATCAAAACAGTAAAGTTAGCCCAATGTAAATAGATACCCAACATGTCACCTTTCAAAATTGCACGCGCTTGTGGAATGGCGCCAAACTTCGCTACTCAAAAATCCCCATAGGCGACGCTTTAAAATTTTTTACTGGTTACATGTTTTGAGTTACAGAGGAGGTCTAGGAACAAAATTATTGCTCTCGCTCTACCGATCGCAGCGATACCTCACATGTGTGGTTTGAACACCGTTTTCATATGTGGGCGGGACTTACGTATGCGTTCGTAAGCAAAAGATTGCCGCTCCAATCTCTCAAATCCGTATCAAGACACCCGCCCTAATGGAACTCACAGGTGCTGGCTCTGCACAAGCTTGAGGAAAGAGAAAAATATCCTGGACGGCCGCACACCATAGAAGACATCTTTATTAATATGAAGAAATAAAATCCAAATGCAGTCACCTCATGTACAGGGAGGAACAGGAAAGACAGCTAACATGTTTCACGCCCCATCATGGCGCTTATTCATAGCTCATACGTATAGCTCGTACGTATGCGTTCGCTTCTGCATGCGAGCACACAGGGACAGGGGCGCTTTAAAAAAAAAAAAAATTTATTGCTAATTTTACTTTATTTATTTTAGTTTGATGCTTTTTTCCAAAAAAAATTTTTTTTTGACCACTTTTATTCCTATTACAAGGAATGTAAACATCCCTTGTCATAAGAATATGGCATGATCGGTCCTCTTTACAGTGAGATATGGGGGTCAATAAGACCTCACATCTCACCTCTAGGCTGGGAAGCCTGAAATAATAAAAAAAATCCTGGCTTCAATCGTAGCAGTGAGTCGGTAGAAGCACCGGAGGGCGGCGGGAGGCGGGGACATGATGATCAAGCAATGTAACAGCCGCTATGATCGTTCTTATGGTGTAGGGAATCGCAGGCTGAAAAAGCTGATATCTGAATGATGCCTGTAGCTGCACCCGTCATTCAGATATCCCCGCTCAAATTCAAGGACGTCGTATGACAGCCGGCGGGCGGGAAGTGCTTAAAACGCATTTTTTTCTTTTAACACAAAGTTGTCCATTTATACAATATTTCTAACACATAGCATGTACATACCAAAAATGACACCCCAAAATAGATTCTCCTACTCCTCCTGAGTACGGCGATACCACATGTGTGAGACTTCCACAGCCTGGCCACATACAGAGGCCGAGTATGGCCGAGTACGGCTGAGCATGGCTGGGTATGGCTGAGTATGGCTGGGTATGGCTGAGTATGGCTGGGTATGGCTGGGTATGGCTGGGTATGGTGGGGTATGGCTGGGTATGGCTGGGTATGGCTGGGTATGGCGGGGTATGGCTGGGTATGGCGGGGTATGGCTGGGTATGGCTGAGTATGGCTGGGTATGGCTGGGTATGGCTGGGTATAGCGGGGTATGGCTGGGTATGGCTGGGTATGGCTGAGTATGGCTGGGTATGGCGGGGTATTGCAGGGTATGACGGGGTATTGCAGGGTATTGCAGAGTATGGCGGGGTATTGCAGAGTATGACTGTACTGCGGGGTATTGCAGAGTATTGCGGGGTATTGCAGAGTATGGCGGGGTATTGCAGAGTATGGCAGGGTATTGCAGAGTATGGCTGAGCATGGCTGGGTATGGCTGAGTATGGCAGGGTATTGCAGGGTATCGCCGAGTATGACTGGGTATGGCTGGGTATCACCGAGTATTGCAGAGTAAGGCTGGGTATGGCAGAGTATTGCGGGGTATTGCAGAGTACTGCGGGGTAATGCAGGGTATTGCAGGGTATTGCAGAGTATTGCACAGTATTGTGGGGTATTGCAGAGTATTGCGGGGTATTGCACTGTGCTGCGGGGTATTGCAGAGTATTGCGGGGTATTGCAGAGTACTGCGGGGTATTGCAGAGTATTGCGGGGTATTGCAGAGTATTGTGGGGTATTGCAGAGTATTGCGGGGTATTGCAGAGTATTGCGGGGTATTGCAGAGTATTGTGGGGTATTGCAGAGTATTGTGGGGTATTGCAGAGTACTGCGGGGTATTGCGGGGTATTGCAGAGTATCCCCCTCTCCGCTCACAGTGCACCGATCGGTACGCAGAGGGGAGGAGAGGAACCAGCGTCATCTCATGACGCCGGTTTGTTTACATGTGATCGCTCCGTCATTTGACGGAGCGATCACATGGTAAACGGCCGCGATCAGCAGCCATTTACCGGGATCTGTGATGCGCCGGGTCCTTTGGACCCGGTGGTCACGAATGTGTTCGGGTGCGCGCCCCAGGGGGCGCGCAAGAGCGGAATTCTGGGAGGACGTCATAGTACGCCCTCCCAGGGTTAAGCAACCGCCCTGCAGCCATCATTTGGCTATGGGCCGGTTGTTAAGTGGTTAAGGTAAGATTTTTATCCTTTAACATCACATTTTATTGTATTTAATGTTTGATAATATATTGTATTTCTTTCCTTATTCCCTAATTACCATGATTGTAATATGCTGTAAATGTCCCCTTTGTTCTCATGCATGCTGGATTTTAATGTTATTTTTTTTTTGGCCTTCGTACATATTTGCCTTCACTTACCTCCCCAGCATGGTCTCCTGGCCCTATATTCACCTCATGTAGTCACTTAACAATGTATTTTGTCAGATCCATAGTAGTGCTTTACCCCAAACACCCCCTAAAATGTGTGCCAGAGGCTTTTTATTTTTGGGTCCCAAAATCATTTTGAACCCTCCCTCCCCCCAACCGCTAACTCAGCTGATAACAATTCTCTATCTATCCTCAATCTTCTATCTGCTGAGTTTGCCAAACCCATACACACTATACCCATCTCTTTTGTGATCAGATTTATGGATGAATTCCCCAAAGCATGTAGTGCAAGGGCCTGCCTGTATACTTTCAAATAGTAATGTCCACACGGAGTTCTACAGGCATCTCCAGAATGGCAGCTTGGACTTGCCACCTCCAGAAGACAATGCGGAAGGACTCCCGTTCGTCTTTGTTGCGGATGAAGCATTTGCACTGGGGGACCATCTTATGCCCTATTCCCTATGAGGACCCGGACCAGAGGGTTTTTAATTACCAGCTGGCCAGAGACAGAAGAGTGGTGGAGAACACATTTGGAATAATGGCCAGCCGGTTCCGCCTGTTTCTTACACCGATACACATGGCGGAATATAAACTCAATCACATCATCCTGGCTTGCTGTGTTCTTCACAACTTTTTAGGAGAAATTCTGCCAACTATGCTGGCTCAGTTGGGCCTGAATCCGTAATTAATCTAAATAAACCAACCCTGATGGCGCTTGAAGCTGGCCGTCCTGGCTTGCCCCCCCGAGTTCCCGCGTGGTCCGTATAACATACATGGAATACTTTGCGGGTAGGGGGGGCATCAATATGCCAGACAATGTCTGAGCCTTTTTTCAAATAAAAAAAAAATACCTTCAAAAATATTTGCTTACATTTACTGCTTGTGTTTCTTTTAGCTGACCATGACATAAATGTGGGGAGTCCTGAAAATGGCGTGATTCTGTAAAATTATAAAGCACTGTTGGGTGTTATTTACTAAAGGCAAAGACACTTTGCACTACAAGTGCACTTGAGACTGCACTGAAACTGTACTTGTAGTGCAAAGTGAATTTGCCCTTAGGAAATAACCTCCATTGTCACCGAAAACATCAATTTTCACACAAAAAAAGTGTAGCAGCATTGAAAGAAGAAGCCACACATTGTTGATTCTCAATATTTTTAATCCAAGCACAATCACATGTGCATTTATAAAAGCTTTTTAAAACAAATCAACATGTTTGTTGTATACAATATTTATAGGTGACATTATAGGTGACATTAATAAAAGTAGAAATGTCCTTTAAAGGTAAAACAGGCATGTTTCAAACCAACAATAAATACACAAATCTGGAACTTACAAAGTTCAACTTTTGTAGAAATTGAAGGCAATATCAGACATGAGTATTTATAAACTGTGTTTGAGATTGCATTCAGATGGGGTGAAGTCACCCCTGGAAAAGCCAAATTTTGAAGATGCACACAAATAGCCGAATGTCAACATGTGCTAGCTGCCATCACGGGGGATCAAGGGACGTGTTTTGTAGGTGCAACCCCTTCCTCTGAGCTCTTTTATTATTGAGGAAGGGGTTGCACCCCCAAAACGCGTCCATTGATCTCCCGTGATGGCAGCACATGTTGACACACTGTGTGCATCTTCAAAATTTGGCTTTTCGAGAATATTTTAAAAAGGTGCAAAAAATTTTGGGGAAAAAAAGCCAACTAAATTAGGGATTTTGAGGGGTTTTAAACTCTCCCTAAAACATCAATGATGTTCTTCATTTTGTTTTGAACATCATTGATGTTTTGCTTGATGTTTTCCAAGTCCCTATTACACCCCATGATCTCCCAGATCAGGATCTGTGCACTTTCACTGGTGAAATGACCTTCATCCACAACATCACGATCACCTAAAAATATAGAAACAAAAACACACCATGTATTATAAATCTGCCGGCATCCATCTCTTACCTGAGCCTGTGGTCGCAGACACTCACCTGTTGTGGTGACTATTTTCACCACGTCTCCCTCCTCCTCCCCCTGTTGGCTTTGTGGCGTTTCCACTTCTTCATGAGGTGGGGGGTCTGTGGTCTCCTCAGATGAGGGGTGTCCTCCGAGTCTTTTCTCTCCTATGTAAAAAAAAATAAGTATACTTAGCACACAGATATTTAATGGCAGAAATAGGAATATGAAACATTGCTTGGAAGTGGGGTACAATTGTCTATTTTGGCAGAGTTCCAAGATGAAGAAATATTGTTTTCCTTTGTCAAGCTTGAATACTTACCTGTTTTGTACAAGCTTCACAGATGGAGACACCCCTATAGTATACACTGGAGCACCTGTGTGGGCCCCCTAATAAAAAGGGTGTTCTGGTGTCCCACACTAGTGCTCCAGCGTCCAGATGTGTAAACAGCTGCGGAGTGTCCTCTCCTTACACAGAATCTAGTTTGCATTTCATTCTAGTAACAAACCCATCTAGACAACAAAATATTTTAAGAGAAGTAGGCTAGCAAAAATGTATTGAACTGCATCTGGACAAAACATGGTGTTTTATTGGCCGAATGAACAATGCTTCCTACGAACGAATAATGTGCCCATGAACATGAAAGTTGCCATTTTAAACTGTACAACAGTAAAGAAAAGCACGTGGAGCAGCACGAACGTAATAAAAATAAAGAATAGGAACACAGGACAACTACTTACTTTTTTGCAGCACTCTCCTGATCCTTCTGTACTGATCGTGCTCACTTAATTTGAGGTCTGACCACCGCTTCCTCAGTTGATCCTTGGATCGACGTACCCCAAAGTTCTTCTGCAGACTCTTCACATCTTTTGCCATGATCTTGGCCTTTCTGACATTGGGGTTGGGGTAAGGTCCATACTTCCCGTCATAGTCGGTCCTTTTCAGGATGTCCACCATCTCCAACATCTCCCCAAAGGACATATTTGAGGCCTTAAATCGTCTCCTCCGGGATCGTGACGTTTCTGGCTCCGGGCTTTCCTCCTCCTCCTCCTCGTTGGTGTAATTATCAGACACCTGCTCTGTCTCCGCCATGTGCTCTTCCCCCACTGCGCCGAACGAGAAGGGGCGGGGAATAGACTAGAAAGAACGTCAGGGGCGGGCGGAGTTTCACGCATGCGCAGTGTATATAAAGTGTAAAACACGCGTGCGTAGTACGTACGATCTGTGAGCGGAGGAAGGAGTATCGGAGGCGCCGATCGTGATAACGAAGGTAACATTTAAACTTGGGCCTATACTGCTTAGAGATTGAGGCCTATATTGGGACAAGATTAGGAGAGCAGAGCCTGACATTAGGGTTTGTCTTGTGTTGTGTATTGCATAGAAAATGGATATATTGAAGGATCAGGACTTTATTACCATATTCATTGATATGTTCAGGGAGCTGCCCTGTCTGTGGCAGGTGAACCACCCACATTATAAGAACCAAACAAAGAGGAAGGCAGCGCTGGATCAATTGCTGGAATTTGTGAAGCCGGTGATCCCCACGGCAGACATCACCTATTTGAAGATCCTAATTGGTGGCCTGAGGAGCACTTATCTAAGGGAGCGCAAGAAGGTCCAGGATTCCCAGAGATCAGGAGCAGCAGATGACATTTATCTCCCCAGGATGTGGTACTATGACAGGCTGCATTTTCTGGCAGGTCAGACTGAACCCAGGTCATCACTGTCCAATCTTCCTTCCACACTTCCGTCCCCCTCAGCTGAGGCTTCTGACGCCCAACCTGGGCCTTCCAGGCAGCAACGTGTGGAGGAGCCCAGCTTGAGTCAGGTATAGCATTCTTCTAAATATTTCTGGTTGTCAAATTAATGATGTTAAATATATGTTAGTTTGGATTCCTAATTTCTGATTGTGATTGATGAACCAAAAACTAAAGCGATGTCCCTTTTTCATACACAGGAAAGTCTGAGCCAGGAGGTGGCCGGGCCAAGTAGGCTGCCCGATACCCAGGTCCCTCCCCTCCGCCTTCAAAGAAAAAGTGGCAGGAAGAGGAGTAACCTGGAAGAGGCTGCAATTGGCCTATTTTGGAAGGCTACTGAGGCCCTCAGAACACCCCACACTGTGGAAGAGGATTTTGCTGACCTAACAGCCTGCAAAATGCAGCAAATGGAGGAGGGCCAACGCCTCTTATGTGGGTTTCTCATTTTAGAAGCACTGAATAAGGGGTTGAGGGGCCAACTCACATGCCAAAGCCACATTTGTGAGCTCACCCAGGGTCCTCGTCCTCCTCCTCCTCCTCCAGGTCCTCCTCCTCCTCCTCCAGGTCCTACTCCTCCTCCTGCCACACCTCCAACACCGGAGCCACAGCCGGGAAGGAAGCGTGGAAGGAAGACCAGAGAGTGATGGCCCTGGGTTTAGTCTGGTCTGACAAAAGATGCAGGCTCTTGTATGACCCAGTGGCGTCACTAGGGTTGGTGTCACCCCGTGCCGAAAAAATTGGTGTCACCCCCTCCACCAACTACCTCAGTACAGACCCCCCTCCACTAACTACAGACCCCAGTCCATCAATATAGCCCCCCTCCCTCAGTACAGACCCCCTTCCATCAATATAGACCCCCCACTAAGTACAGACTCCCCTCCCTCAGTACAGACCCCCTCCATCAGTACAGACCCCCGCTCAGTGCAGACCCCCTTTCCTCAGTATAGACCCCCCCACTAAGTACTGACCCCCTCCCTCAGTACAGACCCCCCCATCAGTACAGAAACCCTCCCTCAGTGCAGAGTCTGCAGACCCCCCTCCATCAGTATCAACCTCCCACCTCAGTGCAGACTGCCCGATCAGTACATACACCCCCCTCAGTGCTGACCCCCATCAGTATAGAATCCCCACTCAGTGCAGAGCCCCCATTAGTATAGAATCCCCTCAGTGCAGAGCCCCCATTAGTATAGAATCATCTCAGTGCAGAGCCACCGTTAGTATAGAATCCCCCCAGTGCAGAGCCCCCATTAGTATAGAATCCCTTCAGTGCAGAGCCATTAGTATAGAATCCCCCCAGTGCAGAGGCCCCATTAGTATAGAATCCCCCTCAGTGCAGAGGCCCCATTAGTATAGAATCCCCCTCAGTGCAGAGCCTCCCATTAGTATAGAATCCCCCCTCAGTGCAGAGCCCCCATTAGTATAGAATCCCCCAGTGCAGAGCCCCCATTAGTATAGAATCCCCCCAGTGCAGAGCCCCCATTAGTATAGAATCCCCCAGTGCAGAGCCCCCATTAGTATAGAATCCCCCAGTGCACAGCCCCCCATTAGTATAGAATCCCCCCAGTGCAGAGCCCCCCATTAGTATAGACACCCCCCAGTGCAGAGCCCCCCATTAGTATAGACACCCCCCAGTGCAGAGCCCCCATTAGTATAGAATCCCTTCAGTGCAAAGCCATTAGTATAGAATCCCCCAGTGCAGAGCCCCCATTAGTATAGACACCCCCCAGTGCAGAGCCCCCCATTAGTATAGACACCCCCCAGTGCAGAGCCCCCCATTAGTATAGACACCCCCAGTGCAGAGCCCCCCATTAGTATAGACACCCCCAGTGCAGAGCCCCCCATTAGTATAGACACCCCCCAGTGCAGAGCCCCCCATTAATATAGAATTCCCCCCAGTGCAGAGCCCCCATTAGTATAGAATCCCCCCCAGTGCAGAGCCCCCCATTAGTATAGAATCCCCCCCAGTGCAGAGCCCCCCATTAGTATAGACACCCCCCAGTGCAGAGCCCCCCATTAGTATAGACATCCCCCCAGTGCAGAGCCCCCATTAGTATAGAATCCCCCTCAGTGCAGAGCCCCCATTAGTATAGAATCCCCCCAGTGCAGAGCCCCCATTAGTATAGAATCCCCCAGTGCAGAGCCCCCAATTAGTATAGAATCCCCCCAGTGCAGAGCCCCCATTAGTATAGAATCCCCCCAGTGCAGAGCCCCCCATTAGTATAGAATCCCCCCAGTGCAGAGCCCCCCATTAGTATAGAATCCCCCCAGTGCAGAGCCCCCAATTAGTATAGAATCCCCCCTGCACATGTCCACCCACATACTGTATTGTATACATGAAGTTTACAGACCTCAGAACAGCGCGGATGATACACACAGCAGTCACAGCCTTGTGTGTCCCTCGGGCTCCTCCTCCTCCTCCTGTGTGAATGTAAACAGAGAGGAGGGGGAGGCGGCTTTAGTCCGTTGTGCTGAGGGACACAGCGCAAGTCCCGTGGAGCAGATCAGGGCAGCGGGCAGTGTTAGCGGTGCGTGCCGCTACCTACGGGTGTTACCCCTCTGGCGGGTGTCACCCGGGTGCGGACCGCACCCCCCGCACCCACCTAAAAACGCCACTAGTATGACCACAGCCTGGGGACATACATGTCATCTGCTGCTGTTCAGGATCTCTTGGACTTCTGGACCAGATTGTACTCCCTTATATATGGACTCCTCAGGCCACCAATTTTGCAGTAAATTGATTTGATAGAATTGATGTGTGCCCTGGGGGCCAAAGGCTTTGCCAATCTCTGCTGTTTATCCAGCGTTGCCTCCCTCTTTGTTTGGTTCTGAGCCCTTAATAAAGGTATTTTTGTTTCAATTATACTTGCCTGTGTGTATTTTCCTTCAAAAAGGACAGTTTGTTTGTGAGGAGGCAAGTACATTTCAAAAATACAATGTGAAATTAACAAGGGACACCAACACCAAACAATCTCCTTGAGATTAATAAATAATATAAGATAATAATGGTGTTGTGGTAACTTGACACACAAAACACACCCAAAAATATTCTGGAGTAAATAAAATTAACAAAAAAAAAACACAAGATCAGGCTTTAAAAAAATACAAACCAAAAAAAAAATACATCCCAAAATGATAATTTTTTAGTCATATGTGACAAATAAAAATATATTGATGAAATCCCAATAAATGATAAAGAAAGAAGTTTGTGAGAAGTCTGTGTGAATATGAGCAGCAAAACAACTTCATTCTTCTCGCATTATAAAGAAAAAAAGAGTGCGCTGCAATAAACAGTTTAAAACATTGACGAAAGTGCTGTATCCATTCCGAACGCTAATTTTACCAGACCGAGCTGTTCCGTCTCGGAACTTAGTCTGAGCATGCGTGGCACTTTGTGCGTCGGAATTGTCCACACACGGTCGGAATTAACGCGATCGGATTTTGTTATCGGAAAATTTTATAGCCGGCTCTCAAACTTTGCGTATCGGAAATTCAGATGGAAAATGTCCGATGGAGCCCACACACGGTCGGAATTTCCGACAACAAGCTCCGATCGCACATTTTCCGTCGGAAAATCCGACCGTGTGTACGGGGCATAAGAGAGACAGGTTTGCATTTAGTGGGTATAGGAATTGTATTGGTTTTAACAATATGTGAATCTATGAAGTTTCCACACGCTCCAGTGTCAATCATAGCTTCGAGAGTAATTCGGGTTTGGTCCCACTGCAGAGAGACAAGAATTTTGAAATAGTTAGAGTCTGGTAAGTGGGGGGTTTATTAGCTTGCATAGGTAAGCTGACTTACCCAGTCGTTTCTTCCTGAGTAGGGGGCAGTCTTCAGGGTTGTGATGTGGCGCGCCACAATACATACAGAGCTGAACGGACCTTCTCCTAGACCTCTTGGCTGGGGAAAGTGGTCCCCTAATTGCACCAATCTCCATGGGATCCACAGACTCAGTGGTATGGCCGGAGGGAACCGAATAGGAGACCCCTGAGAATCTCTCAGCTTTCCGTTTGCACATTCTTCTGTCAATGGATATGCTGAGGAGAATAAGAGCATCCAATGTAGGGGGTATTGTAGTGCGGGCTAACTCATCCTTCAGGGTTTCTGATAAGCCTAGCTGGAACTGATTTTTTTAGGGTGATCTGGTTCCACTTGGACTGAGTAGCCCACCGTTTAAATTTGGCGATGTAATCTTCTACAGGGTTTTTTCCCTGTCGCAGAGCACGTAAGGCAGACTCAGCGGAGATCTGCTTGCTGAGGTCATCATATAATAGATCCATGGCGGCCCTGAAGTCGCTAAATGAGCTTAGGATTGGATCTTCTTTCTCTATGAAGGTGTTTGCCCAGGCTCGGGGTTCCCCTCTAAGGTAGGAAATGGCTGTGCAGACTTTTGTTCTATCGGTGGCATAAGTTTGTGGTTTCATGTCAAACAACAGTTTACAAGCGTTAATGTATTCTCTGTAGTTTCTCCTATCCCCCGAGAAGATGTCTGGTGGGCTTATTTTCAGGTTCTGGGGTGTCGGGGTGTGTAACCCAAATAGGGAAGTTATCAGTGACATATGATTTGAGATTCTGGTTCTCAGTTGAGAGGTTTGAGACCATCTGTGAAAGAGCGTCAAGTCTCTGATTGAACGCCCCCAGGTGTGTAACTACCTCCGATGGATCCATTTTATTCCTATTGGTAGGAGGTTGGTGCTATCTGTAATGCTTCAGGCAGTAAACTATGTTGGATTGTGTGGATCACATCTTCGGAAGTCTATGAATACTATATTCTTAACAGTTAACTTTAACCTTAACAGCTATCAGGTAGGAAGACTCAGATAAGTTTGGAAATACAATCGGTTTTATTTAGAGTGGTAATACAGAGCCACCACCGGGAGCTTCAGAGGAAACTTAAGCTTAGTAGCACTACACAGGGATAAAGTTTATAGGAAACGTAAAGATACTTGCAGTGAGTGGATTCCTGGAGATGGGGGTCACCCAGTGGCTTCTTGAGAGATGTACTGGTCTCCTATGTGGAAAGGAACAGGTAAGGAGAGTCTCTGACTACTAGGGAGGAAGGGGCTCAGTCCGGCCCAACAAGTGGAAGTTGGAGGGGCTCTGTCCGGCCCAATAAGTGGAAGTTGGAGGGGCTCTGTCCGGCCCAACAAGTGGAAGTTGGAGGGGCTCTGTCCGGCCCAAAAGAGAGATGATAGTCGGGGCTCTGACCGGCCCAAAAGAGAGATGATAGTCGTGGCTCTGACCGGCCCAAAAGAGAGATGGTAGTCGTGGCTCTGTCTGGCCCAAAAAAGAGATGGTAGTCGGGGCTCTGACCAGCCCAAAAGAGAGATGGTAGTCGTGGCTCTGACCGGCCCAAAAGAGAGATGATAGTCGTCGCTCTGACCGGCCCAAAAGAGAGATGGTAGTCGTGGCTCTGACCGGCCCAAAAGAGAGATGGTAGTCGTGGCTCTGACCGGCCCAAACGAGAGATGGTAGTCGTGGCTCTGACCGGCCCAAAAGAGAGATGATAGTCGTCGCTCTGACCGGCCCAAAAGAGAGATGATAGTCGTCGCTCTGACCGGCCCAAAAGAGAGATGGTAGTCGGGGCTCTGACCGTCCCAAAAGAGAGATGATAGTCGTGGCTCTGACCGGCCCAAAAGAGAGATGGTAGTCGTGGCTCTGACCGGCCCAAACGAGAGATGGTAGTCGTGGCTCTGACCGGCCCAAAAGAGAGATGGTAGTCGTGGCTCTGACCGGCCCAAAAGAGAGATGATAGTCGGGGCTCTGTCTGGCCCAATAAAGAGATGATAGTCGGGGCTCTGACTGGCCCAAAAGAGAGATGACAGCAGTCTTCTGTTGGAGATCTTTACCTGGCATCAGGTTCTTAGCACGAACGTCAAGCAAATGGCGTCGGCTGTTTAAGTAGGGACAAGAGGAGGAGCCGGGTGATGTCGTTGTGAGGTCATCAATCTGCGACAGAATTTGTGGAGATATCAGAGCTCCCAGTGGAAAGATAAGAATATTGCAGGAGAGATGTCGGAGCTTCCAGTGGAGGGATAAGGACATTACACTTACCCATCAATGTTCTGAGGATCCGTGCGGCGTATCTAGCCCTGAAGGCCTGGACACTCAGGCTACAGGGTTGCCCTGTCAGGATCCAGTCCCACAATGCCACAGCAGTGGCTTATATCGATCACCAAGGAGGCACCAGGAGTCGTGCAGCTCAGGGAGAAGTGAACCAGATTTTAATCTGGGCAGAAAAGCATGTGCCATGCAATTTTCATTCCGGGGATAGAGAACTGGCAGGCGGACTACTTGAGTCGCCGGCAGTTAGTCCCAGGGGAATGGTCTCTTCACCCCGATGTGTTCTTGGCCATATGCCAAAGATGGGGGGTTCCGGATGTAGATCTCTTTGCATCCAGGTTCAACAACAAGATCGACAAGTTTGTGGTAAGAACAAAGGATCCTCTTGCATGCGGGACGGATGCGTTGGTGACTCCGTGGAATCGGTTCTCACTGATTTATGCATTCCCGCCCATTCTGCTACTGCCACGACTTCTTCGCAGGATCAGGCAGGAAAGGAAGTCGGTACTTCTGGTGGCCCCCGCTTGGCCCAGAAGGACTTGGTATGCAGAAATAGTAAAAATGACAGTAGGTTCCCCGTGGACCCTACCGTCACGTCCAGACCTGTTATCCCAAGGTCCAGTGTTCCATCCTGCCTTACAAACGCTAAATTTGACGGTTTGGCTATTGAGACCCACGTTCTGAAGAGTCGTGGGCTTTCAGGTCCTGTCATATCTACCTTGATCAATGCAAGGAAGCCAGCTTCCAGGATGATTTATCATAGAGTCTGGAAAGCTTATATAACCTGGTGTGAATCCAGAGGTTGGCATCCCAGGAAATATGTCATAGGTAGAATTCTTGACTTTCTGCAATTGGGATTAGAGATGAAGCTGGCCTTGAGTACCATCAAGGGCCAGGTCTCGGTCTTGTCAGTATTATTTCAACGGCCGCTTGCTTCGCATTCTTTGGTCCGAAACTTTATGCAGGGGGTAACGCGTCTTAATCCTCCGGTTAAGGCGCCCCTAAACCAGGGCCGTCTTTAATTTTGATTGGGCCCTGGGCAAACATTTTCTTGGCCCCCCCCCCCTCCATTCTGAGACATACAAAAGATAGCAGGTAGACTCAAAATCAGTTTACTGCAGCAGATCACGCAGCGATTGCAATTGTTTGCCAGAGGTTACAGCCTATCCTTACTGCTCACTGGCTGGTTTCTAGAGGTTACAACACATAATTTCTGCTTGCCGATTGGTTGCTAGAGGTTAATGTACATTATTAGCGCTCACTAATTGGTTGCTAGGGGTTACAGCACATCATTACCACTTACTGATTGGTTGCCAGAGATTAAAGCAGATCACTGCTGATTGGTTGCTAGAGGTTAATGCACATTATTACCTCTCACTGAGCAGTGGAGCAATCCCAAATAATTGAGCAAGTAAAGGGGCACATTAATATACATATTACAGGAGAGTGTCAGAGAGTGCAGACATACTACAGGAGAGGTTCAGAGACTGCAGACATACTGCAGGAGACAATCAGAGACTGTGGACATACTGCAGGAGACATTCAGAGACTGCGGACATACTGCAGGAGAGGTTCAGAGAATGCGGACATACTGCAGGAGACAATCAGAGACTGTGGACATACTGCAGGAGACATTCAGAGACTGCGGACATACTGCAGGAGACAATCAGAGACTGCGGACATACTGCAGGAGACAATCAGAGACTGCGGACATACTGCAGGAGACAATCAGAGACTGCGGACATACTGCAGGAGACAATCAGAGACTGCGGACATACTGCAGGAGATTACCAGAGACTGCGGACATACTGCAGGAGACAATCAGAGACTGCGGACATACTGCAGGAGACATTCAGAGACTGTGGACATACTGCAGGAGACAATCAGAGACTGTGGACATACTGCAGGAGACAATCAGAGACTGCGGACATACTGCAGGAGACAATCAGAGACTGCGGACATACTGCAGGAGACAATCAGAGACTGCGGACATACTGCAGGAGACAATCAGAGACTGCGGACATACTGCAGGAGACAATCAGAGACTGCGGACATACTGCAGGAGACAATCAGAGACTGCGGACATACTGCAGGAGATTACCAGAGACTGCGGACATACTGCAGGAGACAATCAGAGACTGCGGACATACTGCAGGAGACATTCAGAGACTGTGGACATACTGCAGGAGACAATCAGAGACTGTGGACATACTGCAGGAGACAATCAGAGACTGCGGACATACTGCAGGAGACAATCAGAGACTGCGGACATACTGCAGGAGACAATCAGAGACTGCGGACATACTGCAGGAGACAATCAGAGACTGCGGACATACTGCAGGAGATTACCAGAGACTGCGGACATACTGCAGGAGACAATCAGAGACTGCGGACATACTGCAGGAGACATTCAGAGACTGTGGACATACTGCAGGAGACAATCAGAGACTGCGGACATACTGCAGGAGACAATCAGAAACTGCGGACATACTGCAGGAGACAATCAGAGACTGCGGACATACTGCAGGAGATTACCAGAGACTGTGGACATACTGCAGGAGACAATCAGAGACTGCGGACATACTGCAGGAGATTACCAGAGACTGCGGACATACTGCAGGAGACAATCAGAGACTGCGGACATACTGCAGGAGATTACCAGAGACTGCGGACATACTGCAGGAGACAATCAGAGACTGCGGACATACTGCAGGAGACATTCAGAGACTGCGGACATACTGCAGGAGACAATCAGAGACTGCGGACATACTGCAGGAGATTACCAGAGACTGTGGACATACTGCAGGAGACAATCAGAGACTGCGGACATACTGCAGGAGACAATCAGAGACTGCGGACCTACTGCAGGAGACATTCAGAGACTGCGGACATACTGCAGGAGACAATCAGAGACTGCGGACATACTGCAGGAGATTACCAGAGACTGCGGACATACTGCAGGAGACAATCAGAGACTGCGGACATACTGCAGGAGACAATCAGAAACTGCGGACATACTGCAGGAGACAATCAGAGACTGCGGACATACTGCAGGAGACAATCAGAGACTGCGGACATACTGCAGGAGACATTCAGAGACTGCGGACATACTACAGGAGACAATCAGAGACTGCGGACATACTGCAGGAGATTACCAGAGACTGTGGACATACTGCAGGAGACAATCAGAGACTGCGGACATACTGCAGGAGATTACCAGAGACTGCGGACATACAGCAGGAGACAATCAGAGACTGCGGACATACTGCAGGAGATTACCAGAGACTGCGGACATACTGCAGGAGACAATCAGAGACTGCGGACATACTGCAGGAGACATTCAGAGACTGCGGACATACTGCAGGAGACAATCAGAGACTGCGGACATACTGCAGGAGACAATCAGAGACTGCGGACATACTGCAGGAGACAATCAGAGACTGCGGACATACTGCAGGAGACAATCAGAGACTGCGGACATACTGCAGGAGACAATCAGAGACTGCGGACATACTGCAGGAGACAATCAGAGACTGCGGACATACTGCAGGAGACAATCAGAGACTGCGGACATTATACAGGAGATGGTCAGAGAACTTTCAGCAATGCACAGTGTTACAGTTGAATAACACAGCTCAGGGTTTAAACATTCAGGCATTTTATGGGTGTAAGGACATACCTGACCAGCCAAACTCACTACATACATTCAGGTGTGTGGGCGGGGCTTTCACTCTGCTCTCACTACAACAGCCGGGAGCTCCACTGATGCTTTGTTGGGGGGCCCACGTCACCTGTGAATTGGGGCCCCAATGACAGCTTTGCAGAGTGCACAGAGGACACAGGAGGATGTATTCCCACGCTAGGCAGCTGAGAGGGGCGGCGCCGGGAGCTCCACTGACGCTCTGACCCCACCCACGTGCAGCCTGTGTACTCGGAATAGAGCGTCTGTAGTGAGAGCCAGTGATCGGAGTGGGAGTGTCATTGGAGCACCCGGCCCTGCCCCCGGACCTCTGTATTCACCAGCCAGTATAGAGGGGGCGGGGCCGGGAGCTCCAATGACACACCCACTCCGATCACTGGCTCTCACTACAGACGCTCTTTTCCGAGTACACAGGCTACATGTAGGCGGGGTCAGAGCGTCAGTGGAGCTCCCGGCCCCGCCCCCTCTCAGCTGGCTAGCGCGGAATACATCCTCCTGTATCCTCTGTGTGCTCTGCAAAGCTGTCATGGGGCCCCAATTCACGGCTAGCGCGGGCCCCCCAACAAAGATTGGGCCCAGGACAAGTGCCCCGTTTGCCCTGCGCTAAAGACGGCCCTGCCCTAAACCCCTGGGACTTGAATTTGGTTCTGTCAGTTTTAAAGAAACAGCCTTTTGAACCAATAAGTCAGATTCCTTTGGTCTTGTTGACAAGGAAGTTAATTTTTCTGGTGGCCATCTCTTCTGCTAGAAGAGTATCAGAATTAGCAGCTCTTTCCTGTAAGGAGCCTTATTTGATTATACACAAGGATAGAGTGGTACTGCGCCCTCATCCTAGTTTTTTACCGAAGGTGGTTTCTGATTTTCATTTAAACCAAGACATTGTTCTACCTTCCTTTTTTCCAGATCCCTGTTCTCCGGAAGAGAGATCTCTACATTCGTTGGATGTAGTAAGAGCAGTTAAGGCCTATCTGGAGGCAACTGCTCAGATCCGCAAGACGGATGTTTTGTTTGGGCTGCCGGAGGGTCCCAATAGAGGACAGGCAGCGTCAAAAGCTACCATTTCTAAATGGATTCGACAATTGATCATTCAAGCTTACGGTTTGAAACAGAAGATTCCTCCGTTTCAGATCAGGGCACATTCCACAAGGGCAATTGGTGCTTCTTGGGCAGTGCATCACCGGGCCTCTATGGCTCAAATCTGCAAGGCCGCAACCTGGTCTTCAGTTCATACATTCACCAGATTCTATCAGGTGGATGTGAGAAGGCATGAGGATATCGCCTTTGGGCGTAGTGTGCTGCAGGCAGCGGTACAGGGTCCTCAGGTCTGATTGCACCCTACTTGGTCGTGGTTCCCCCCCCTCAGGTAGCATTGCTCTGGGACATCCCATCAGTAATTACTGTGGCTCTGTGTCCCCTGATGTCCGAGAAAAGAAAATAGGATTTTTATAACAGCTTACCTGTAAAATCCTTTTCTTTTGAGGTACATCACGGGACACAGAGGTGATGTCCATCAAAAGAAAGGGATTTTACAGGTAAGCTGTTATAAAAATCCTATTTTTTATTTTACAGGGATTATAATGGCAGTGGTCGTTGTTCTCCTGGCGATCCTTGTATATTTCCTGAAATAAAGATTGGGAAAGGAATAACTACAACACCCATGGAATGGGGGAGATTATACAGAGAACATCTCAGATTCATCTACAACCAAAGCTGAACTCCAGACAGATAATAAATCATTTATTCCGTTATGTATTCATTACAAAACCATTAAATGCATTTAATACGGAGAAATAACAGAAGTACTTGAATTTTGTCTTCATATTATCCGCCTTGGATGTGACAGACGGGGAAGTAGTCGGGTATGTAGAGAGCAGTCTGTGAACATGTCTACAGGAGGGAGGAGTAGCGGAATGACTTAAATGGTCTTCTGCTTCTCCTTCATTGTCCTCTCAGTGGCAGACGCAGGGGAGAAGATTGTAGTGTACTCTGCAGGGGGGGATCTGGCAGGATGTGTATATTTTTATTATATTATTTATTTATAAAATTTATTCCAGTTGTGTGTTTCATTGTTTGCCTGGAATTCACCACATCCCTTATAATCCTGTAAAATGTATTTATATAATTTCATCTCTCTTTTTTTTTTTTTTTTTATGTTTTATATGACCAACCCCCATCCAAAATCCTATCCTCTCAATGCTAGGCATATTTATTGTTTTTTTTTCTCTGTATGTGATGTTAAATATAAAAGTAAGCCTAAACCAATGGATATTCCCACAACGAGCTCTTTATTAGGGTCCCTACAACTCACTAAATTGTGACCTTTAAAGGGGTGCACATGGTCAGCATCAATACAGAGACAGGCTGGGGCATTGGAGCACTGATTGGGGGTACGGGGCTCAAAGTGTGCCAAGAAAACTCTCCATGGCATTACACCACCAGCCAGGTTGGGTATAACGGATTCATGCTGTTCACGTCAAATTCTAAACATCGCCGTCTGTTGGTCTCAGAAGACCTGTCGAAACGAGTCCTAAGACCTGGCGAAACAAGTCCTCAGACCTGGCGAAACGAGCCCTCAGACCTGGCGAAACAAGTCCTCAGACCTGGCGAAACGAGTCCTCAGACCTGACAAAACGAGTCCTCAGATCTGGCGAAACGAGTCCTCAGACCTGGCGAAACGAGTCCTCAGACCTGGCGAAACAAGTCCTCAGACCTGGCAAAACGAGTCCTCAGACCTGGCGAAACGAGTCCTCAGACCTGACAAAACGAGTCCTCAGACCTGGCAAAAGGAGTCCTCAGACCTGACAAAACGAGTCCTCAGACCTGGCGAAATGAATCCTCAGACCTGGCGAAACAAGTCCTCAGACCTGGCAAAACGAGTCCTCAGACCTGACAAAACGAGTCCTCAGATCTGGCGAAACGAGTCCTCAGACCTGGCGAAACGAGTCCTCAGACCTGGCGAAACAAGTCCTCAGACCTGGCGAAACGAGTCCTCAGATCTGGCGAAACGAGTCCTCAGACCTGGCGAAACGAGTCCTCAGACCTGGCGAAACAAGTCCTCAGACCTGGCGAAACGAGTCCTCAGACCTGGCGAAACGAGTCCTCAGACCTGGCGAAACGAGTCCTCAGACCTGACAAAACGAGTCCTCAGATCTGGCGAAACAAGTCCTCAGACCTGGCAAAACGAGTCCTCAGACCTGGCGAAACAAGTCCTCAGACCTGGCGAAACGAGTCCTCAGACCTGGCGAAACGAGTCCTCAGACCTGGCGAAACGAGTCCTCAGTGCTGTGAAAAAGTATTTGCCCCCTTCCTCTTTTTTTTTTGCATATTTCTCACACTTAAATGATTCAGATCATCAAACAAATTTTAATATTACACAAAGATGACCAGAGGAAATACAAAATGCAGTTTTTAAATGATTAATTCAGTTATTAAGGGGGGAAAAAAATAGCTGTCTGAATCTGCCTGGCCCTGTGTGAAAAAGTAATTACCCCCGCTTGCTAAATCATAAATGAACTGGGATTAAACACATTCTTTGGTAGCCAGTGACACGCTCAGGGCTCCCAATGATTCTGCATTATGGTGAGTTGAACGATTTCATTTTACATTACAATGTAATAATATAAATAATGCGCTTCAATCATCCTGACACCACATCAACCATGGTGCTGTGATGATTGAAGCGCCAACACCAGCCATTGCCCCGACAAATTGCCCGCACAATTTTATGGCAGTGCCCCTCCCGAGACTAGGCTCTGGATCCGCCCCTGGGTTCTATAGGGATGGACCCTGGCCCAGTACAGCACCCAGTGGCCAACTACATGCATTGCACTAAACGCTGGGCGCCATGTAGGATCCAGTGCCTGAAGCAAAATTACAGGCTGTCCCCGTGGCCTCAAGTTTGGGTTTGGCTCCCAAGATTTACAGTGGTTCCACCAATCCAGAGGCACCGCTTCTGTTGTGTATTAGCAGAGAGTTTAGCATTAATTGGGGTGTTGATCCAACCCCTTCACGCTGACGCAATGCAAATATGCGGCCCCACTGGACTGGGATCTTTTTATTTTTTTCTGTAGGGCCGCATATCTCCCTTTTCTTTGTCTGTGGATGGAGGAGAAAGACTCTCTGTGGAGAATAAAGATGTAATAATTCAAAAAAAATACCCAGATGAAGGTTGGAGCTAGGTCAGTGCCAGAGTTAGTGTTTGGGTCAAAGGTCAAGGTTAGTATTTTATTATAAAAGTAAGAAAAGAAGAAAAACTGCTGCGCCAACCAAACAAACCAATAAAAGTGAAAATTAAATATAATGAAACGATAAGCAGCCAACACCACCAATTAGACTAATTGTGACAATGAATGAAGAAACAAAAAGTGTAGCGCTATACTGTATCAGTTAGCAACATCAAAATGTGCTAGGGTGACAAGCAGTGTATATCAGGAGTTATATTATATTAGACCTCATACAAAAGTACAGTAAACCAGTGAGAAATCTAATATTCCAAAGAGAACATCTGTTCATATATCTGCTATACTTTGTCAGTCAGCACCATCAAACTGTGTTGGGGTGACAAACAGTGTATATCAAAAGTTGAGTTTATATTTAACCATATGCAAAAGGACAGTATATCAGTGAGGAATCCTGTATTCCAAGGAGAACCTCTGTTGACATATCCTCTATAATAAAACAATGTGAATCAAATGTGCATCACATAAATTAAACCCAAAACTTAAAAATCAAACATAAGCATGTATGGGTAAGGGTAAATGGTAAGTCTCTGAGGCGAGGACAGTTCATATAATCAGATGGAGACTTCTTGAAGCATAGGTATCTATCTTAAAATGACATTTGTTGTTGCTGGATTCCTCCAGTGATCAGCCTGTTGTAAGAATAATATAAAATGCCCTTACCGGACGCGGTGGACTCACAGGCCGTACAGCGGTGAGTCATACGAGCTTGAACCGTGTACCACGGTAGGGTTATAGTTGTTCCTGGTCCACCATCAGATGATCTTGATAGAAAACTCCAATCATAAACGGTCTCCCGGTTCGTCCTCCAGCACTCACTTGGGACTCAGACAATTTCAGACAGGGACAATAGGAGAAGAAAGGCTCCCTCCTGGCTGCAGCAACTGCTCCAACACCAACTTGGAGCTAGGTCAGTGCCAGAGTTAGTGTTTGGGTCAAAGGTCAAGGTTAGTATTTTATTGGATAGATTTTTTCTTTTAATCAGTGTGTTTTTGTTCGGATTAAAGAAAAAAAAAAAAAAAAAAATATATATATATACACTACCGTTCAAAAGTTTGGGGTCACATTGAAATGTCCTTATTTTTGAAGGAAAAGCACTATACTTTTAAATGAAGCTAACTTTAAACTAGTCCTAACTTTAAACAAATATACTCTATACATTGCTAATGTGGTAAATGACTATTTTAACTGCAAATGTCTAGTTTTTGGTGCAATATCTACATAGGTGTATAGAGGCCCATTTCCAGCAACTATCACTCCAGTGTTCTAATGGTACAATGTGTTTGCTCATTGGCTCAGAAGGCTAATTGATGATTAGCAAACCCTTGTGCAATCATGTTCACACATCTAAAAACAGTCTAGCTCCTTCCAGAAGCTACAAAACTGACCTTCCTGTGAGCAGATTGAGTTTCTGGAGCATCACATTTGTGGGGTCAATTAAACGCTCGAAATGGCCAGAAAAAGAGAACTTTCATCTGAAACTCGACAGTCTATTCTTGTTCTTAGAAATGAAGGCTATTCCATGCGAAAAATTGCAAAGAAATTGAAGATTTCCTACAACGGTGTGTACTACTCCCTTCAGAGGACAGCACAAACAGGCTCTAACCAGAGTAGAAAAAGAAGTGGGAGGCCGCGTTGCACAACTAAGCAAGAAGATAAGCACATTAGAGTCTCTAGTTTGAGAAACAGACGCCTCACAGGTCCCCAACTGGCATCTTCATTAAATAGTACCCGCAAAACACCAGTGTCAACATCTACAGTGAAGAGGCGGCTGCGGGATTTTGGGCTTCAGGGCAGAGTGGGAAAGAAAAAGCCATATCTGAGACTGGCCAATAAAAGAAAAAGATTAAGATGGGCAAAAGAACACAGACATTGGACAGAGGAAGACTGGAAAAAAGTGTTGTGGACGGATGAATCCAAGTTTGAGGTGTTTGGATCACAAAGAAGAACGTTTGTGAGACGCAGAACAAATGAAAAGATGCTGGAAGAATGCCTGACGCCATCTGTTAAGCATGGTGGAGGTAATGTGATGGTCTGGGGTTGCTTTGGTGCTGGTAAGGTGGGAGCTTTGTACAGGGTAAAAGGGATTCTGAATAAGGAAGGCTATCACTCCATTTTGCAACGCCATGCCATACCCAGTGGACAGCGCTTGATTGGAGCCAATTTCATCCTACAACAGGACAATGACCCTAAACACACCTCCAAATTGTGCAAGAACTATTTACAGCAGAAGCAGGCAGCTGGTATTCTATCGGTAATGGAGTGGCCAGCACAGTCACCAGATCTGAACCCCATTGAGCTGTTGTGGGAGCAGCTTGACCGTATGGTACGCCAGAAGTGCCCATCCAACCAATCCAACTTGTGGGAGCTGCTTCTAGAAGCGTGGGGTGCAATTTCTCCAGCTTACCTCAATAAATTAACAGCTAGAATGCCAAAGGTGTGCAATGCTGTAATTGCTGCAAAAGGAGGATTCTTTGATGAAAGCAAAAGTTTGATGTAAAAACAATGTTATTTCAATACAAATCATTATTTCTAACCTTGTCAATGTCTTAACTCTATTTTCTATTCATTTCACAACGTATGGTGGTGAATAAGTGTGACTTTTCATGGAAAACACAAAATTGTTTGGGTGACCCCAAACTTTTGAACGGTAGTGTATATATATATATATATCAATCAAAAAGCGCACTATTGTTTCTGGGCTGTACTACAGGTACATACAACATATGTGGTGTCGCTGCGATTTTCAGGAACATCATTTAATTTGTGGTGTTGTTATGGTAGTACCAAGACATATACAGGTAAATTTCCCACACCCCCCCCCCCCCCCCCCCAATTTTTTTTACTATTTTGGGCCAGTTTCGCTTTGATAATAAAAAAAAAATCGAGAGATATCAGTTTACCAAAAAAAAAAACTTTTAATTCTGGACTTTACTGGTACCAGAGAGAGACGGTCACACAAGTGTTAAAATGTATTTATTACAAAATCATTCTAAAAAAACATAGAAAAGTGTTCTCTGATGCAATGTAAGCCATATTATTAAGCTGCCAACAATTATCTTTGCTGCGTGATCCAAGGAGCCAACGCATTTTGCATTTAGCTTCCTCAGGACCTCCTTCGCAATAGCAAAGAAATGGCCTACTCCAAAATGAAAACACGCATAGGCAACATATCATATCATACAGAGAGTCTTAGATGTAGTTACTAAGCAAATTTTGTCACTTACGCATCGCACTTATATATTCAACGTGGATATATTTCAGGTTCAGAATGTAGTCGATTAGAATTTGTAAATAGGTGGACCTTATGGCAAAAGAAATATATATAATAAAAATACCTATAAGTGGCAACAATCAAAAAATTCTGTGTTATATGGAAAGGTGTCCATTACCATTACTACCAAATGAAAGCCCAGTTCATCCTGAAAGAAACAAAAAAGGTTATAATCCACCTGGATGCACAAATTAGTTGTGATCAGGGGCGGCCCATCCATTAAGGGCGCCGCCCCCCGCCCTATCAATGTGTCCGATCCCTTGCAGGATGCCGGGCGCATGAATTACAATGGCGGGGGTGTTTTGTTGTTTTGTTTTTTTAAAGCAAAATAGGGTGGACTCGGGACGCAGAGAATGCGCTCACAGCCCTCCCAGGGGTATAAAGGCCGTACACACGATACGAAATCAGATGGGAAAATTCATACGACGAACGATCTGACGATTTTTGGATCGTTAGTACGGTGCTTTTCGACAGCTGATTTTGCTTTTTCGTCAGACAAAAGCTGGATGTGCAGACTATAACATTTTTGTGGGATGTGAACTCAACCTACGATTTTTGTTTTATTCAGTACGGTTTTCATACGAAAAAAAAAACAAAAAACACGCGCATGCTCAGAAACAAAAGAACACGTACAAAACTATTGAACACATTCCGTCACTTCTGATTGTTGAATTCTGTCGTATGAGAATTATTCGTATTGTGAGTAAACCTCTTCACTTTCCACATGAGACTCGCATGCCAGAAAAAAAAAACAGACGTTCGGTCGTCCGAAATCTAAGCGTGTGTACGAGGCTTTAGAATAGCGAATGAACATTCGTTATTCTACCGCCGATCTTCCTCCCGGCCAATCAGGAAGCGTGTCTGAGACCCGTCATTTGATTGGCTGAAAGGATAGGCGATTCTATTGGACGCCTGGGAGGAGACGTACAGTCGCCATGATGGAGGAAAGGGACACAGGAGCCGATGCTAGATGGGGTAAATGCCAGACCAGAGGAGTATTTGCCATGCCCCCCACCCCAAAAACTAACTAAACTAACGCATGTCAATGATGCAAAATTGTGCTCAGGCATTTAGATTTGTTTTACCTTTTAGGCGCGAAGGGATTATGAATTCATAGTACTATACAGGCGGCCCCCGGCTTACAAACAAGATCGGGTCTGTAGGTTTGTTCTTAAGTTGAATCTGTTTGCAAGTCGGAACAGGTACATTTTTTTAAAATGTATCTCCAGCCAAAAAATAATTTTTTACCTTTTTTTGGATAGCATAGGGAAGGGTTATCACCCCTGTAACATTTGTTTTTCTGTCTGAGCCCCTGTTCAGAAGATTTCACCTCACTTTCTGTCCCTAAGACAATTGGATTTTGGAAATGTTGGGTTGTTGTGGAAACAAGGATTAGTGATAAAGCTTCAATGGAGACATATTTTTCCCATGATAACTCTTCCAGGAGAGAATTTCCCTTCCTAGGGGGAGATTTCCTCTCACTTCCTGTTGTCTCCCTCCGTTTGTAAGTTGGATGTTTGGAACCCGGGGACCTCCTGTATATTTAAATAATAGCGAAGCCAAGGGTGATTTCACCGTAAGAGAGGAGCGGTCCATCACCTTAGAACACAAGCAAAATCTCCGGTCTCTTGAAGTGGGGTGGGGTTACAGATGATGTCCAGGGGCGTGTCCAGAAAAGCCGTCTTTGCAGATGACACCAAGCTATGGAGTGGAATAACGTCCTTACAGGATGTTTCCAATTTACAAGCTGACCTCAATGCTCTGTCTAATTGGGCGACTATGTGGCAGATGAGGTTTAATGTTGATAAATGTAAAGTTCTGCACTTGGGGGCTAAGAATATTCATCATACATACTAGGGGGAATACAACTGGGGGTATCGATGGTGGAGAAGGATCTGGGGGAATCAATGGTGGAGAAGGATCTGGGGGAGTGAATGGTGGAGAAGGATCTGGGGGAGTGAATGGTGGAGAAGGATCTGGGGGAGTGAAATGGTGGAGAAGGATCTGGGGGAGTGAATGGTGGAGAAGGATCTGGGGAATCAATGGTGGAAAATGATCTGGGGGAGTGAATGGTGGAGAAGGATCTGGGGGAGTGAATGGTGGAGAAGGATCTGGGGGAATCAATGGTGGAGAAGGATCTGGGGGAGTCCATTGTGGAGAAGGATCTGGGGGAGTGAATGGTGGAGAAGGATCTGGGGGAGTCCATGGTGGAGAAGGATCTGGGGGAGTGAATGGTGGAGAATGATCTGGGGGAGTGAATGGTGGAGAAGGATCTGGGGGATTGAATGGTGGAGAATGATCTGGGGGAATCAATGGTGGAGAATGATCTGGGGGAGTGAATGGTGGAGAAGGATCTGGGGGAATCAATTTTGAAGAAGGATCTGGGGGAATCAATGGTGGAGAAGGATCTGAGGCAATCAATGGTGGAGAAGGATCTGGGGGAGTCCATGGTTGAGAAGGATCTGGGGGAGTGAATGGTGGAGAAGGATCTGGGGGAGTGAATGGTGGAGAAGGATCTGGGGGAGTGAATGGTGGAGAATGATCTGGGAAGTGAATGGTGGAGAAGGATCTGTGGGAGTGAATGGTTGAGAAGGATCTGGGGGAGTGAATGGTGGAGAAGGATCTGGGGGAGTGAATGGTGGAGAAGGATCTGGGGGAATCAATGGTGGAGAAGGATCTGGGGGAATCAATGGTGGAGAAGGATCTGGGGGAGTCCATGGTTGAGAAGGATCTGGGGGAGTGAATGGTGGAGAAGGATCTGGGGGAGTGAATGGTGGAGAAGGATCTGGGGGAGTCCATGGTGGAGAAGGATCTGAAGGAGTGAATGGTGGAGAAGGATCTGGGGGAGTGAATGGTGGAGAAGGATCTGTGGGAGTGAATGATGGAGAAGGATCTGGGGGAGTGAATGGTGGAGAAGGATCTGGGGAAATCAATGGTTGAGAAGAATCTGTGGGAGTGAATGGTGGAGAAGGATCTGGGGGAGTGAATGGTGGAGAAGGATCTGGGGGAGTGAATGGTGGAGAAGGATCTGTGGGAGTGAATGGTGGAGAAGGATCTGGGGGAGTGAATGGTGGAGAAGGATCTGTGGGAGTGAATGGTGGAGAAGGATCTGGGGGAGTGAATGGTGGAGAGCGAATGGTGGAAAAGGATCTGGGGGAGTGAATGGTGGAGAAGGATCTGGGGGAGTCCATGGTGGAGAAGGATCTGGGGGAGTGAATGGTGGAGAAGGATCTGTGGGAGTGAATGGTGGAGAAGGATCTGGGGGGAGTCCATGGTGGAGAAGGATCTGGGGGGAATCAATGGTGGAGAAGGATCTGGGGGAATCAATGGTGGAGAAGGATCTGGGGGAAATCAATGGTGGAGAAGGATCTGGGGGAGTGAATGGTGGAGAAGGATCTGGGGGAGTGAATGGTGGAGAAGGATCTGGGGGAATCAATGGTGGAGAAGGATCTGGGGGAATCAATGGTGGAGAAGGATCTGGGGGAGTCCATGGTTGAGAAGGATCTGGGGGATTGAATGGTGGAGAAGGATCTGGGGGAGTGAATGGTGGAGAAGGATCTGGGGGAGTCCATGGTGGAGAAGGATCTGGGGGAGTGAATGGTGGAGAAGGATCTGGGGGAGTGAATGGTGGAGAAGGATCTGTGGGAGTGAATGGTGGAGAAGGATCTGGGGGAGTGAACGGTGGAGAAGGATCTGGGGAAATCAATGGTTGAGACGAATCTGTGGGAGTGAATGGTAGAGAAGGATCTGGGGAGTGAATGGTGGAGAAGGATCTGGGGGAGTGAATGGTGGAGAAAGATCTGTGGGAGTGAATGGTGGAGAAGGATCTGGGGGAGTGAATGGTGGAGAGTGAATGGTGGAGAAGGATCTGGGGGAGTGAATGGTGGAGAAGGATCTGGGGGAGTCCATGGTGGAGAAGGATCTGGGGGAGTGAATGGTGGAGAAGGATCTGTGGGAGTGAATGGTGGAGAAGGATCTGGGGGAGTGAATGGTGGAGAAGGATCTGGGGGAGTCCATGGTGGAGAAGGATCTGGGGGAGTCCATGGTGGAGAAGGATCTGGGGGAGTGAATTGTGGAGAAGGATCTGTGGGAGTGAATGGTGGAGAAGGATCTGGGGGAGTCCATGGTGGAGAAGGATCTGGGGGAATCAATGGTGGAGAAGGGTCTGGGGGGAATCAATGGTGGAGAAGGATCTGTGGGAGTGAATGGTGGAGAAGGATCTGGGGGAGTGAATGGTGGAGAAGGATCTGGGGGAGTGAATGGTGGAGAAGGATCTGGGGGAGTGAATGGTGGAGAAGGATCTGGGGGAGTGAATGGTGGAGAAGGATCTGGGGGAATCAATGGTGGAGAAGGATCTGGGGGAATCAATGGTGGAGAAGGATCTGGGGGAGTGAATGGTGGAGAAGGATCTGGGGGAGTGAATGGTGGAGAAGGATCTGGGGGAGTGAATGGTGGAGAAGGATCTGGGGGAGTCCATGGTGGAGAAGGATCTGGGGGAGTCCATGGGGGGAGAAGGATCTGGGGGAGTGAATGGGGGAGAAGGATCTGGGGGAGTGAATGGTGGAGAAGGATC
>JBBDGP010005655.1:0-17500 GCA_037952835.1 Lithobates septentrionalis
TGAGCTGTCAGGTGTGCGGTGGGGTTCGGGCCCGGGGAGCTGGGCTCGGCCCGCTGTGAAGGTGCAGCCTCCAGCCCGGAGTGGGAGGCCCGGGCACAGCAGGCCGGGAAATGAACGCGTTGCTATGCAACCTCTCTTAAAGGGGCCGCAAGTTATGAGAGAGGACTGGGGTCAGCCAGGACAGATCCATGCTTACATAATTCTCTGAGATCTGTCCTTCATATAAAACACAGGGCCTGGGAGGATCGCCCTCCCTCCCTGGACCATCTCCACCTCTCTATATATACTGTGTGTATAAATAAAATATATATATATATATATATATATATATATATATATATATATATATATATATATATATTATATATACACACACACACAGTCGGTGACTGCCTTGTATACAGTCTATGGTGTGGAGTGGTGTATGTATGTATGTATATATATATATATATATATATATATATATATATATATATATATATATATATATATATATATATATATATATATATACACACAGCCAGTATAGAAAAAAAATCTTGTTTTTTTAAATGAGACTTTACAATCACTTTAAAGCGGAGGTCCCCTCCCCCCCCCCCCCCCCCCCCCAAACAAAAAAAATTAAAGGCCAGCAGCCACACATACTGCAGCTGCTGGCTTTTATTGATCGGACACTTACCTGTTCTGGAGTCCAGCGATGTCGGCACCGCAGCTGATGTTTCCATCACCCGTCCGGTGCTGCCGCCGCCATTGCGGGTAAGGGTGCCCGGCAGTGTAGCCTTACGGCTTCATGCCAGGAACCGTACTGTGCATGTACGAGGCCCCGCTCCTCTCTCCTACTGGCCCGGCGACAGGGAGAGGAGGAGGGAGCCCCGCGATGATGTCACGGGCCGCAGCCCCTGTCCCCCCCCCCCCCCCCCGGAAAGGTGCCAATCATGGCAGCGGAGGGGGAGAGGAGACAAATGAGCGCAAGTTCCACTTTTGGGTGGAATTCCGCTTTAAGGTGGTCAGCGATAATAAGGTTCCTTTATACATCTCCACAGATCAAAACAGGCTACATAGAAAACGACGTTCACATCACAACACTGTGCTGAGGAAGGTTGCGTTGGGTAAAAATGCAGACATGCTGAGGTGCATAGACTTGAATAAAGTGTCATTTTGTGACAGTTCAATAAAGTTAAACAAAAAAGGTAAACAGGGTCTTGCGTAACAACACAAAGCACTGCCCCTAAACAACAGACACAATCGCTTCACAGCAGCTTGCGGTGTGGTCTGAATGAGCCCTAATGTTTTAGCTTGGGGGGTAGGTTGCTCAAATGAAAATAAAAGAAAATATCAAAAGTTGGGTTGTCATCAGAACAGGAATAGAGGGGAAATCTTCCCATGGGGACGCTAGTTCTGGTGACAACCAGGGATTGCCTCACTTCGTGGAGGGATTTCTTCCCACTCTCCCCAATGGAACACAGATGGCAAAAAACCTGATATAACCCTCCCTTACCACTGTCGCTTTCATGCGTTTTCCTTTGTGTTGTGTCACACTCTTTACAAGCATTTTTTATTTACAGATCTGAATGTTTTGGCTTTAGTTCTACTTTAAATTAGGTGCCAAAATATTTACCTTCCTTGTTCATCCATGCTCCTAAGTTGGTCAGTGACATAGTGAAATGCTTAGGCAGTAATGATATGATCTGAAGGAGGGGGGGGCTTGTGTCATAAATCTCCCCCTGCCTGTCAGCAAGTAATGTGGTCTGAGCCGCACATGCACAGCTCAGGTCACATTTATGGCCTGTTCTATGTGTCGTTGCAATGTGAATCCCATGCACATGCGTGGTACTGACGTCGCCCCAGCACAGCCAAATCAAGCAGCCAAAGATCGCAAACTCGGAAAGACCGTGTGAAGATGGAAGCTGCTGGGGACAAGGGAGAGCCGTGAGAGCACAGTGCTAGAGGGCTGCATTTTTTAGTAAGTCTTTATATAGAATGCATTAAGATAAAAAAACCTTCTGGCTTTACACCTACTTTAAAATGATTGAAAAGTCTCCCCTTTAAAAAAAATAAAATAACAAACATGTTATACTTACCTCCTCTGTGCAGTTGGTTTTGCACAGAGCAGCCAGGATCCTCCTCTTCTCGGGTCCCTCTTTGGCTCTCCTGGCCCCTCCCTCCTGGTGAGTGCCCCCACAGCAAGCAGCTTGCCATGGGAGCACCCGAGCCGAGCCACAGCTCCCTGTGTCCATTCAGACATAGAGCCGCAACCCGGCCCGCCCCCTTTCTCTCCTCATTGGCAGACTGACTTTAATTGACAGCAGCGGGAGCCAATGGCGCCGCTGCTGTGTCTTAGCCAATCAAGAGGTGGAGTCCCGGGATGGCACTTGTGGACATCGCTGGATAGAGATGGGCTCAGATAAGTATTAGGGCCCTTTCGCACTGGGGCGGGGGCGGCGGTAAAGCGCCGCTATTGTAAGCGGAGCTTTACCGTCGGTATTCGGCCGCTAGCGGGGCAGTTTTACCCCCCGCTAGCGGCCGAGAAATGATTAAAAACCACCGCAAAGCGCCTCTGCAGAGGCGCTTTGCCGGCGGTAAAGCTGCGCTGTCCCATTGATTTCAATGGGCAGGAGCGGTAAAGGAGCGGTATATACTCCGCTCCTTCACCGCTCCGAAGATGCTGCTAGCAGGACTTTTTTTCCCGTCCTGCTAGCGCACCGCAAAGCAGCGGCACTTTTGGGTCGGTTTGCAGGCGCTATTATTAGCGCAATAGCCCTGCCAACCGCCCCAGTGTGAAAGGGCCCTTAGGGAGGTTGCTGCACGCAGAAGGCTTTTTATCTCAATGCATAGAATGCATTAGGATAAAAAACCTTCTGACTTTACAACCACTTTAAAGCTGCCACTGGACCCATTTTTAAACCGCTTTAAGGAAAACAATTCCAAGATTTTGCAAAACGTTTTGTTCTAATGCATACGGAATGTGTTTAACAGCTTTAAAGTGGAGACAATATCACCAGTGCTGACCCCGGACCTCTAGCGGCAGCTCTAGCGATACAGCAGCATGGAGGTCTCAGAACCTGGTGACAAGTAACAAGCTGCATCTGGTGACAAGCGAGCTCTGCATCTCTGGTGAAAAGCGAGCACTGCATCTCTGGTGACAAGTAACAAGCTGCATCTGGTGACAAGTGAGCACTGCATCTCTGGTGACAGGTAATAAGCTGCACCTGGTGACAAGTGAGCACTACATCTCTGGTGACAAGTAATAAGCTGTATCTTGGTGACAAGTAACAAGCTGCACCTGGTGACAAGTGAGCACTGCATCTCTGGTGACAAGTAATAAGCTGTATCTTGGTGACAAGTAACAAGCTGCACCTGGTGACAAGTGAGCACTGCATCTCTGGTGACAAGTAATAAGCTGTATCTTGGTGACAAGTAACAAGCTGCACCTGGTGACAAGTGAGCACTGCATCTCTGGTGACAAGTAATAAGCTGTATCTTGGTGACAAGTAACAAGCTGCACCTGGTGACAAGTGAGCACTGCATCTCTGGTGACAAGTAATAAGCTGTATCTTGGTGACAAGTAACAAGCTGCACCTGGTGACAAGTGAGCACTGCATCTCTGGTGACAAGTAATAAGCTGTATCTTGGTGACAAGTAACAAGCTGCACCTGGTGACAAGTGAGCGCTGCATGTCTAGTGATATGTAACAAGCTGCATCTTTCTTTCTCTCTCTCTCTCTTCCTTCTTCCTCCATCCCTCTTTCATTTCATACTCTAACCACACCCCATTTAAGCCACGCCCAATATTTAGTTTTTTAACCACACCCATTTTTTTGCCGCATTTTTCTTCCCCCCACTATACCATGCCTACAAATGAATGCCCCACCCCTAATTATAATAAGACCCCGCCTACAGACAAAAAAGTTTCCATATATATTTTTTGACAATGTTGGCAACTATGAGTATGTATGTTTGTTTTTTTAGTAATTTCACACTTCTTCTTAAACTCTTTTACTGCTAGATTTTTTTGAGGTGGTTTCACCGTCCTGGCTGTGTGTGTGAATCTGACAAGCCGACTGTTGGCTGTCAGATGGAAGTGATCAAGCATCTGTGCAACCACCGGATCGCTTCCACACACCCCGGTAACTGTGGGTCCTTCCCTTTGGGTCCTGGTGTCCTAACCCTAACCCCAGTATGGCTGAAGAAGAAACGAATGGACTGCGATCTGCACTCCCTTAAACCCCTTGCACACTGGGGCGGGCGGGCATTGACCGTAAAACGCCGCTAGTTTTAGCAGCGCTTTATCGTCAATTTAGCAGCGCTGTTTGTCCGCTAGTGGCCGAATAAAGGATTAAATGCGCCCGTGTAGCGGCGTTTCTGCAGCAGTGCCCATTCATTTTAATGAGCAGGACACCGCTCCTCCACTGCCCCAAAGATGCTGCTTGCAGGACTTTTTTTAACGCCTTGCCAGTGCAGTGCCCCAGTGTGAAAGCACGCGGGCTTTCACACTGGGACTGCAGAGGAGGCGCTATTTTTAGCCCAAAAGCGCCTTAAAAACGCCTCAGTGTTAAACGGGTCTTAGAGTTAGATCTCCCTAAGAGATTCCTTTAGCTTCACTGGAGGACAGGTTAGAAATAAAATGGCAGTGCTACTGTGTCTCAGCCAATCAGGAGGGAGAGTCACAGATGGCCTGGCCTGCAAAGTAAAGTCGTAATGTGCTAGTATGCATCGCATACTATTGGAAACTATATAAATTGGCTCTTTTATATATTTTCCAGTGGTTTGTTAGGTGATATGTTCACTTGTAAAAAAAATGCAGCTCTACCCCTTACTACTCCTCTCATTCATTCCAATTTCACTTGCATCGCATACTAGCACATTATGTGAAACTTTCCTTAAAGCAGAGTTCTAGTGTTTTTTTACACTTCAAGTGTTTCCCAATCCCCCCCCCCCCCCCCCCCAGATGTAAAGTAATCGATGGAATTTTTTTGTTTCTAAATACCTTTTTTATATATCTTTGGGTGGCACTTTCTGTCCCATTCACCTAGGTGAATACGTCATTAGGCGATTCCCATTGACCTCTGGGATATCGGCGTCATCTATCCCAGGAGCCTTTGGGAAGCTTAATGAATAATGAAATCTTGCAGTATTTGAATACATGACAGCCTGCAATCAACTGCGCCGCGCTGTGTCATTACTGCACAGGTGTGAGATCGGGAGGTGCATGCTAGGTAGCCAGCTGCACCAAACCCTGGAAAAAGACAGAAGCGGGCTTCAGGTGCCCACATCATAGATGGCCACCTGCCTGCTTCCAAGATCAGGTACATTTTTAAAGATTTAGAAACAATCAGCATGAATACTGTTCTAACAGAATTTGAATTTAAATGTACAAGTAATAACAATACTGGTGCAGCTTTTTAAAAAAAAAAATAAATTGTTTATGGGGACTGGAGCTCTGCTTTAAGGCCCCTTTCACGCGTGTGCAACCTGAAAGTTGCGTGAACTTGACGCGACTTGAGGCAAAGCCTGTGTAATTTTGAGGTCTATGGACCTCAAGTTGCATCAAAGTCGGACCAAAGTAGTGAAGGGACTACTCTGAAGTCGCACAGATATGAACTAGACCCATTGGAAATCATGGGGTACGACTTATGCGACTTTGCAGTCCCAAGTCGCACAAATGTGAAAGTGGAAGCTGTTCCAGCACCACAATGTCAGCGCTGCAGGGGCTCCCATCTTCACCCGTCTTGCTTCAGGGTTCGCGGGCTCCGGCTCTGTGACTGGCCGTAGCAGCGATGACATCACTCTTGCATGCGGGAGCCGCTAGTCACAGCACACAGGGCTCTGAAGGAACGGCACGGGTGGCAGTTCCTTCAGAGCGCATGCGCCAGTCATGTCACTGGTTGCATGTAATGGAAATGGAAATATTTCCTAATTGGCGCACAATTAGGAGATATTTACACTACCTATGGGCATAGCTCCCGAATGTTCCTGATTTCGTGGGACTGTCCCTGATTTGGAGCAACGTCCCTCTGTCCCACTTTCCTCCTCATTTGTCCCTCATTTTGGTCTGATCTATATAAATGTATATAAAATGCACTTTTTATCTTTCAAAGTTTCTCAGTGATAAACCTTTCATTTAATTGCTACATGTGTACATTTTAAAAGCCAATATAAAGGAATAGTAGTGGTAAAAAAAAAAAAAAAAGCACTTGTGGGTTTAACCAATCTTGTTTTTTGTACAATTCTCCTTTAAGTGGGCGTGGCAATGGGTGTGTCCTATGCCTGCATACTTTTGCTGATAGGTGTCCCTCATTCCCATCTCAAAAAGTTGGGAGGTATGGTTATAGGTGAGCCTAATTATAGACTTACCTATAGGTAGGAGTCAATAAATGAAGTGTAAGCGTGTGCAAAACAAATGCAAAAATTGCTCTGGCAGCGAAAAAGGTTACGTTTTGTGAAAGTGACACATTCTGGGTAATATCTCTTCTTAGCTCAACCAAAATATTTTTGTCTTTTCAGTTATGAAAAAGACTCAGAATCCTCTACTCCCCTCCCCCAGGCACGGTGTCAGAGCAACCAAAGGACCTGCCTTTCTTTTCACATTCCTGTTATAACGATAGAGTGATGCAGTGATGACATCAGGCACTAAGAGATCTCTCCATCGCCCATAACTGACAAGCAGCTGTCATCACGTGCCACACCGGAAAACCCCCAACCACCGATCACCTGCACCACGCCCACTTCCTGACTCCTGCCTTCGCTCCTCCCTAAATCGTTCTGATTCGTAGTTTGCCAGTCACGTACGGTACTGCGCACGCGCCTTGTGCTTGTTTCGTCCTATCAGGTCCTTACTAGGTAACTGTCATGCAGACCCGCCCCCAAACTTTCGCTGTTTCTATAGCAATGGTCACATCCGGTTTACAGTGGGGGAGGCGGGGCTTAGAGGTCAGTGTGACACCGGTACATGTGTGTCTGTCATGGCTGGACTGGTGGACTTCAAGAACGAGGAGGAGGTGAAGGAGTACCTGGACAATCTGGGGGTGGAGTACCACTATGCGTGCTACAAGGAGAAGCAGCCTGATGGTGAGAATGTGTGCTCGGTGTGGGGGGAGAGAGGATCATAGACACAGCATGGCGGGTGCTGCAGGAGAAGTCTGTGTTATGGGAGGATCGTTATTTTATTTCTCCTGTTCTGAGAGAGTGGATCCGCCTGAGATCAGGATTTCACAATTCTATGGATGATGAAGACTTTAAAGTGGTTATAAACCTCTTATAGGTCAGCCTACAATGAAGCTTACCTATCGATACTGTAAATACCTCATCAATGTGCGCCCTTTAGGAGATATAACTGTATACGGAACTTCACATTCTTCACGAGCGAGTGCCGTGACCGGCGGCTCCTACACGCGTGCCGGGAGTGACACGGCTCCGACCAGTCACTCAGCTGGAGTCCGCGGCCCCAGAAGGAAGAGGGGCAAACATGAATGTGGGCTTCATTTACAGGTAAGTGTCACATAATGTGCTAGTATGCGATGCATACTAGCACATTATGCTTTTGCTTTGCAGGGTGAAAAAAAGGAAGTAAACCCATCAGTGTTTACTTCCTCTAAATCCTAATAATGACCTGGCCATGTTGGAGCTGAAATCTGTGGCCTGGTCACTGCGATGGTTAGACATCAAAGAAGAGCAAAGTGGAACAAAGCTTACGCGTTTCGCACTACACAGAGTGCTTAGTCCGCTATGACTAAGCACTCTGTGTAGTGCGAAACGCGTAAGATTTGTTCCACTTTGCTGTGACCTGTATTTTGGAAGACACTTTATTGAATAAAGGCAAATATTTTTGGAGTGCGGCTGTCCAGGATTTCTTTGATGTCTAACTGCTACAGCATTGCCAGCACCTGGACTTCTAGACTGAAGGAGATGCCTTTTTATTTTGATCTGATCCACCTGGAGCGGCGATACACTCTCTCTCTCTCTACCTGGTCACTGCGATGATGGGATGGGGGAAAATGCATTGTCATTTAAAAAAACAAATATATAGATAGATGTATATCCTCGCCGGCCACTTTATTACATACACCACACCTTTTTAATTGCTTGGTAACACAAATAGCTAATCAGTCAATCACATGGCAGCAACTCAATGCGTTTAGGCATCTAGATGTGGTGAAGACGACTTGCCGAAGTTCAAACCGAGCGTCATAATGGGCAAGGAGAGGGATTTAAGTGACTTTGGCTTTGTTGTTGGTGCCAGATGGGACTGGTCTGAGTATTTTCAAAAAGTGCTGATCTACTGGGATTTTCACACACAATCTTCTCTAGGATTTACAGAGATGGTCTGAAAAAGAGAAAATATCCAGTGAGCGGAAGTTGCGTGGAGGAAAATGCCTTGTTGATGTCAGAGGAGAATGGGCAGACTGGTTTGAGATCAAAGAAAGGCAAAAGTAACTTTAACCACTTCCGGACCGCCCACCGCAGGGTGGCCCAGCTGCGCAAATTCGATGTACTTGTACGTCGGCCCGTGCATTAGATACAGCGGATGGGCACCTGCCGCAGGAGCTCGCCCGCGGGTCCGGTGGATTTGATGTCCGCTGGCCACCCACGATCGCAGTGAAGAGAGGCAGAATGGGGATCTGCCTATGTAAACAAAGCACATCCCCCTTACTGACGGGAGGAGAGAGAGATCAGCTGTTCCTAGTAATCAGGAACAGCGACCTCTCTCTACTCCCAATGAGCCCATCCCACATACACTTAGTAAACACCTCCCAGGGAACACTTAGCCCTTTGTTAACTCCTTCCCTGCCAGTGCCATTTATACAGTGATCATTGCACTTTTTTTGGCACTGATAACTGTATTGGTGTCACTGGTCACCAAAAAGTGTCACTTAGGGTCAGATTTGTCCACCGCAATGTCGCAGTCCCACTAAACCATCGCAGATCGCCGCCATTATTTGTAAAAAAGAATAAAAAGGCCCATCTTCCCATATTTTGTAGTCGCTATAACTTTTAAGCAAACCAATCAATATACACATATTGCAATTTTTTTATTTATTTATTTTTTAACCAAATATATGTAGCAGAATACATATTGGCCTAAACTAATTAATACTTTGTTTTAATTAATTTTTTCGGATATGTATTATAGCAGAATGTAAAAAAAATATTGTTTGCTTTTTTGTTTTTTTGGGGGTTTTTTTTGTTTATAGCGCAAAAAATAAAAACCGCCGAGGTGATCAAATACCACCAAAAGAAAGCTCTATTTGTGGGAAAAAAAGGACATCAATTTTGTTTGGGTACAGCGTCGCACGACCACGCAGTTGTCAGTTAAAGCGACGCAGTGCCGTATCGCAATTAGGGGTAAATCCTTCCAGGGCTGAAATGGTTAAAGGTTTCGGCATGTTACACTTACCTGCTTTGTGTAATAGTTTTGCATAGGGCAGCCCTGATCCTCCTCTTCTCGGGTCCCCTGCTGGCGCTCCTCACCCTTGACCGGTGCCCCCCAATACAAACTGCTTGCTATGGGGGGCACTGGTGCATGCTCACTCCTGAGCCCTGCTCTGTGTCCATAAGACACACAGAGCTGTGGCTCCTGATGTTGTCCTACCCAATGAGGAGAGAGAGAGATCCAGGACAGCCGAGGCTCTCGTGGATTGGGAGGGGGCTCAGGTGCCAATTAAGAGGGAGTTGTGGGGGGAGCTGCACACAGAAGGTATTCTACCCTTTTTATGAATAGAATGCATGAAGGTAAAAAAACTTTCAGCCTTTACAACCACTTTCATTTTACTATTTAGATTCAGATATACAAACCAAGTTGCGCCCACATATGTAAACGGCGTTCAAATCACACATGTGTGGTAGCGGCGTGTGTGTTAGGGCAAGAACAACAATTCTAGCCCAAGACCTCCTCTGTAACTCTAAACCTAAAAATATTAAAGCGTCGCCTATGGAGATTTTTAAGTACTAAAGTTTGGCGCCATTCCATGAGTTTGCGCAATTCTTAAAGTGTGACATGTTTGGTATTTATTTACTCAACTTAACATCATTCACGTTATACGTTTTTTTTTTTACTTTCAAACAAATGCGTTAAAAAAAATGCTGCTCAAATACCGTGTGACATTAAAAGTTGCAACAAGCGTCATTTTATTCCCTAGGGTCTCTGCCAAAAAAAAAAAAAAAACATAACGTTTGGGGTTCTGAGTAATTTTCTAGAGGAAAAAAAAAATGATGATTTTTACATGTAGGAGCGAAGTGCCAGAATTGGCCTGGATGGGAAGTGGTTAATGGCATCCCAGTCTTTTGCCCCGTACACACGGTCGGATTTTCCGACGGAAAATGTGTGATAGGACCTTGTTGTCGGAAATTCCGACCGTGTGTGGGCTCCATCACACATTTTCCATCGGAATTTCCGACACACAAAGTTTGAGAGCAGGCTATTAAATTTTCCGACAACTTTGTGTGACCGTGTGTATGCAAGACAAGTTTGAGCCAACATCCGTCGGAAAAAATCCTAGGATTTTGTTGTCGGAATGTCCGATCAATGTTCGACCGTGTGTACAGGGCATTAGTCCGTAGGGTTCAATATTGAGTTGGCCCACCCTTTGCAGCTATAACAGCTTCAACTCTTCTGAGAAGGCTGTAAACAAGGTTTAGTAGTGTGTCTATGGGAATGTTTGACCATTCTTCCAGACGCGCATTTGTCACTGATGTTGGACGAGAAGGCCTGGCTTGCAGTCTCCGCTCAAATTCATCCCAAAGGTGTTCTATTGTTCTATTCTTCCACCCCAAACTCTCTCATCCATGTCTTTATGGACCTTGCTTTGTGCACTGGTGCGCAGTCATGTTGGAACAGGAAAGAGCCATCCCCACACTGTTCCCACAAAGTTGGGAGCATGAAATTGTCCAAAATGTCTTGGTATGCTGAGAGTTTGGGGTGGAGGATCTTGACTGGCCTGCACAGAGTCCTGACCTCCACCCCTATAGAACACCTTTGGGATAAATTAGAGCGGAGAATGCGAGCCAGGCCTTTTCGAACAACATCAATATTGAACCCTACGGACTAAGACTGGGATGCCATAAAAGTTCATGTGCGTGTAAATGCAGGCATGCCAATACTTTTGGCAATATCGCGTATGTACACTTATCAGTCATAAGCTGGGATTTTAGTGCTGCATATTGAGGAATGGAACACTAATCACATGTCACCATTCTTTTCCAGGCTGTCATCGTTTAGCTGAATACTTGGAAAACATTAAGAAAGACTTTGTAGCAACGGCCAAAGTGCTGAAACACAACTGTGAAGAGAATGGGCAGAGCGAGAGCTGCTTCAAGTTGGGGGCTTATCACATAACTGGGAAAGGTAGGTGTCTGAAGATACTCATTCCAAGAGTCTGTCCTGCCTAAACACAAAGCTGGACTTATGGAAGCGGGAAAAACACTTGGAATTCTTCATCATCCTTTGTCTTTGCAATGGTCAGACTATCTACTAAATATCCCTATGATGAACAATAAATACAAAATTGCAACTGCCACCGTTGTATTCTGCAGGGTCTTTGCTTTCAGGAAATTTATAATGTTTTGGGGGCTAAATAATCTTCAGACCTTAAATGTGCATTTTAATGTGTGCACAAAAAAAAAAAAAAAGGAAAAATGGTTGTTCCAGCAGCAAAAAATACTGAAGGCGGACTAATCCTTTTTACCAATTCCCATGGACTATTCACATATATGTCGTGAGCTGCCGCACACATTCGTCCATGGGGAACCGCTCTTCTGCGCTGAGAGCACTCTTGCTGCATGCTTCCAGCACAGTGATGGAGCTGTTACGGACAATCTTGTCACTACTGTGACAACCAATCCTAATGTTAAGACCTTCTTAAAGGGGCAGAGACAAGGGGTTAAAATTCCCTCTTAAAACAGTCTCTAAAGCCTCGTACACACGATGCGATTGTTGGCAGTGGATTCTCTGTTGACAGACTGTTGTCCTAAAATCCGATTAGTTGGTACGCATCTTCTGATAATTGTTGTCCAACTTTCAGCCAATAAATGGATGACAGGCTAGTACATTTTAGGCGGACAACGGTCTGTTGTCAGATTTTCTGATGGTCAGTACACAAATTTGTCACACACAATTCGAAAGTACATCAATGCTCACCAAACACGAAATTAGCCCAAACGGTGGCGCTCAAGAGCTGAAATTCCTCATAGTACTTCACTACATTCGTGTTTGTGGCACGACAATTGTGTACCGTTAGTATGCAAGAGAAGATCCTGGCACATGCCCTTTTGACAAAAATCAGAGGCTTGGTTGGCCAACAATCGCATCGTGTGTACGAGGCTTAAGGGCCTGTTTACAATGCAGTCCGGGTGCATTTCTGCATGCACATTTTTGATGTGTTCCATTGCGTTTTTGATGTGTTCTGTTGTATGTTTGTGTTTTTTTTTGTTTTTTTCCTTCATCTTCTATAGGGACATGTGTGTTCCAGTGAATTTTTGATGCGTTTTGCCACATTCCAGTACAGTTCTGTGCAGAAAAAATGCTGCATGTGCTACTATGTCATTGGAACCCATATAACCTACTGTATGTGCGTTTTTGATGCAGAAAAAAAAAAATACACTAGACTAGATCTGGTGTGGATCTGCCCTTAGGCCCCTTTTACACTTGTGCAACCTGAAAGTCGCGTGACTTTGACGCAACTTGAAGCAGTACCTGTGTGTAATCTTGAAATCTGTGGACCTCAAGTCACATCAAAGTTGGACCAAAGTAGTACACGGACTACTTTGAAGTCGCTGCAACTTTTTCGCACAGATATGAACGATACTAATTAGAAATCATGGGGTACGACTTGTCATGCGACATTGCAGTCCCGAGTCGCAAGACATGTCGCAAAAGTGTGAAAGGGGCCCTTTTACACTGGGACGCTTTTCAGTCATTTTAGTGCCTGTAAAGCGCCTAAAAAACGCCTCTCAAGCCACCCCAGTGTGAAACCCCAGGGGCGGGGGGGGGGGGGGGGGGGGGTGGGGGCGGTGCACTTGCAGGACGGAAAAAAAAAAGTCCTGCAAGCAGCATCTTTGGGATGGTGCGGGAGCGGTGTATACACTGCTCCCAAAACACCCTGCCCATTGAAATGAATGGGCAGCCTGCCGAAGCGATTCGGCAGCGCCGCAACACGGGCGCTTTTTAACCCTTTCTTCGGCCGCTGGCGCGGATTAAAACTAGCAGCGCTTTACCGCTAACCCCGGCACCGTCCCAATGTGAAAGTACCCTAAAGTAGTTCTAAACGCTGAAAGTTTTTTCCATGCATAAAGATAAAAAAAGCTTCTGTGTGCATTCCCCCCCCCCCCCCCCCCCCCTCCATATAGCTACCTGATCCCGATCTCAATTCAGCGATGTGAACGAGAGCAGCTGCTCTCCAGGCTATCTTTCTCTTTATTGACTCAGACACAGCAACAGCCATTGGCTCCCGCTGCTGTCACTCACAGCCTGTGAGGAGGCAGAAGGTGCGGGACTGAGCTATGGAGCGAGCACGCATGAGTGCCCCCATAGCAGGCACGCAGCCGGGGGAGGAGCCAGGAGCAGCGGTGGGGGACCTGAGAAGAGGAGGATTGGGGCTGCTTTGTGCAACCATTACACAGAGCAGGTAAGTATAAGATCTTTGTTATTTTAAAAAAATTACCTTTTTAGTATCACTTTAAATTGAATCTTCTGTAACCTATTCCATTTGTGCCCTGCAGGGGGAGTACCATTGGATCTGCAAGCTGCTTACAACTGCTTCCTAAAATCCTGCATCAAAGGAGGGAGAAAATCATTAGACTCCTGCCATAACGTCGGCTTGCTATTACAGGATGGTCACGTGAACGATAAGAAACCTGCCCCTGTTGCTGCCAGAGATTATTACACAAAGGCCTGCGATGGCAATTTTTCTGCAAGCTGCTTTAACCTGAGTGCAATGTACTTGCAAGGAACTCCTGAGCTACCCAAGGACATGAGCAAAGCCCTGCACTACTCTGAGAGAGCCTGCAAACTGGGACACGTATGGGCATGCGCCAATGCCAGCCGAATGTATAAACTGGGTGATGGAGTCAGTAAAGATGGCGTCAAAGCAGAATCATTGAAAAACCGCGCTAAAGAACTATACAGACAACAAAACGAAGCAGAACAGATTACCTTTGGAGAATGAAGGATAAGGATTGTACATAGATTTATAGCTATTTCTCCCATGGATGTACTAATCTCAGCTCACACAACAGGCTGACAATAATATGTGTTAATGGGTGTCCTCATCTCAGGCTTTCTACACTTTTTAAATTCATAATGTCTGATTTTTTTTTTCCTTGAGTCCTCTCTCTTAATTTGTTAATTATTGTGTATCAAAAAATGCTGCCATCTTTCATAAAATGCTGCCATCTTTCATAAAATGCTTGATTTGACTTTTTATTCCCCCCCCCCCCTTTTTTTATTTTTATTTTTTTTTAATCTCAGTACTTCTAAAACACTGCATCCTTCATTCCCTACATCCTGACCATGACTGAGCAATGTGTGTCGACATGGCTGATTGTAGTCTCTGCCAGCGTCAGGGAGAAAATACAGGTGCACAATTGAGAGACAGTTGTCACCCCAAAATGGTTAGGGCCGAAGCAAGGCCCTTCATTGGGTATTTTAAAGCTGAATGCTATATAATATATATACAGAGCAGGTAAGTATAACATGTTTGTTATATTATTTTATATTTATTTATATTTATCAAACATGTTATACTTACCTGCTCTGTGCAGCGGATTTACACAAAGCAGTCCTCTTCTCAGGTCCCTCTTTACTGCTCCTGGCCCCTAACTCCTGTCGAGTGCCCCCACAGCAAGCAGCTTGATATGGGGGCACCCGAGCCAAGCTGCAGCTCTGCGTGTCCATTCAGACACGGTGCTGCCCTTCCGCCTAGCCCCCCCCCCCTCTCTCCTGATTGGCTAACTAACTTTGGGAGCCAATGGCGCGGGTGCGGTGTCTCAGGAGGGAGAGTCCCGGACGGCCGAGGGACTCATGGACATCGCTGGACAGAGATGGGGCTCGGGTTAGTATTAGGGGGGCTGCTGCACACAGAAGACTTTTTATCTTAATGCATAGAATGCATTTAGATAAAAAAAAACCTTTTGCCATTACAACCACTTCAACGCCCCTTTAACCACCTCAATACAGGGCACTTTCACCCTCTTCCTTCCCAGGCCATTTTTTAGCTTTCAGCGCTGTCAGACTTTGAATGACAATTGCGCGGTCATACAACACTGTACCCAAATAAATTTTTTTAGCTTTTTCTTCACACAAATAGAGCTTTCTTTTGGTAGTATTTAATCAGTGCTGTCAGTAAATTTGTGAAAATAAGTAACTTTTCTCCTTCACTGATTAGGAGGCACTGATGGGAAGCATCGACTGGCATCACTTATGGGCACTGATTGGTGCGACTTATGGGCACCGCTGGGGCCTTCCTGTAATCAGTGCACTGATGATCAGTGCCCTGATTACTTGCCCAGGTCTCCCTTGCGAGGAGATGCCGCTGATCGGCACTCCTCACCACACACTCTGTCAGTGTGAGACGAGGAGAGACGATTCATGGCATTTCCGTATTTACATGTGACCGGCTGTGATTGGACACAGCTGATCACATGGTAAAGAGCCACGGCTCTTTACAGAGATCGGGGGTTGCCCCCATGTCCTAGCAACACGGGGCGGCCTACGATCGCATACTGCATGCCCCAGAATGAGAGCAACACTCATTTGACGGTGGGTGGGCAGCAAGCGGTTATAGTTGGTTTGGGCCAAGCTGGCAGAAACTAACTAGTGCACCAACAGGTTTGCTTGCTGGGCGCTCTGTATTTAGCCTCCACTACAGCTACATTTACAAGCCGACCTCCATGCATTGTTTAATTGGGCAACTATGTGGCAAGTGAGGTTTAATGATGATAAATGTAAAATTATGCACTTGGGGGCTGCATTATACATACTAGGGGCAGGACAACTGGGGGAATCCATAGTGGAGAAGGATTTGGGGGTTTTGGTAGATCATAAGCTCAATAATAGCATGCAATGCCAAGCTGCCGTTTCCAAAGCGAGCAAAGTCTTTCTTGTATGAAGAGAGGTATGGACTCCAGAGAGAGAGATATCATTTTGCCCCTGTACAAATCATTAGTGAGACCTCATCTGGAATATGCAGTTCAGTTTTGGGCATCGGGGAACTGGAGAAAGTGCAGAAAAGGGCAACCAAAGGATAAGAGGCATGGAGGAACTTAGCTATGATGAAAGATTAGAGGAACTGAATTTATTCCCTCTTGAAAAGAGGAGATCAAGGGGGATATGATCACCATGTATAAATACATAAGTGCAGGGCCGGACTGGGAATGAAAACCAGCCCTGGAAAAAATGTCATACCAGCCCCATAGCAATTTATGGGTACAGTGGCTGCGTTTGATGGTACAGTGGCTGCGTTTGGGCACAGTGGCTGTGTTTAATGGGCACAGTGGTGGCAATTTATGGGTACAGTGGCTGCGTTTAATGGGCACAGTGGCTGCAATTGATGGGTACAGTGGCTGCATTTGATGGTACAGTGGCTGAATTTGATGGTACAGTGGCTGCGTTTGATGGTACAGTGGCTGCAATTGATGGTACAGTGGCAGTGTTTAATGGGCACAATGGCTGCAATTTATGGGTACAGTGGCTGCGTTTGATGGTACAGTGGCTGCGTTTGATGGTACAGTGGCTGCGTTTGATGGTACAGTGGCAGTGTTTAACGGGCACAGTGGCTGCAATTGATGGGTACAGTGGCTGCGTTTGATGGGGCACAGTGGCAGCAATTTATGGGCACAGTGGCTGCATTTGATGGGCACAGTGGCAGCGTTTAATGGGCACAGTGGTGGCAATTTATGGGTACAGTGGCTGCGTTTGATGGGCACAGTGGCTGTGTTTAATGGGCACAGTGGTGGCAATTGATGGGTACAGTGGCTGCGTTTGATGGTACAGTGGCTGCGTTTGATGGTACAGTGGCTGCGTTTGATGGTACAGTGGCTGCGTTTGATGGCACAGTGGCTGCGTTTGATGGTACAGTGGCTGCGTTTGATGGCACAGTGGCTGCGTTTGATGGGCACAGTGGCTGCGTTTGATGGGCACAGTGGCTGCGTTTGATGGTACAGTGGCTGCGTTTGATGGTACAGTGGCTGCGTTTGATGGTACAGTGGCTGCGTTTGGTACAGTGGCTGCGTTTGGTACAGTGGCTGCGTTTGATGGTACAGTGGCAGCGTTTGATGGTACAGTGGCAGCGTTTGATAGTACAGTGGCAGCGTTTAATGGGCACAGTGGTGGCAATTTATGGGTACAGTGGCTGCGTTTGATGGGTACAGTGGCTGCGTTTGATGGGCACAGTGGCTGCGTTTGATGGTACAGTGGCAGCGTTTAACGGGCACAGTGGCTGCAATTGATGGGTACAGTGGCTGCGTTTGATGGGGCACAGTGGCAGCAATTTATGGGCACAGTGGCTGCA
>JBBDGP010005655.1:22500-43175 GCA_037952835.1 Lithobates septentrionalis
AATACACACTGAATCAATTTTATTTCGAAAAAATGGTTGCTGATAACAGTGAATATCACTGTTATAAGCGATCATAATGTGTAGAAAAAAACCCTGATCACCTCCCCAGAGTTGTACAGTGTTGCTATGATAACACTGTTTTGCTCTGGTCACAGTATGTTAAAAAAAATAAATCTTAAAACCAAAAGAAAAAAAAAATTAACAAATTGTTATTTATTTATTTTACATGCTGTCACCAGTCAGTGTCCCTGATCACCGCCACACCAGTTATATGGTGACGCGGTACTGCACCGGTGACAGTTTGTAAAAAAAAAAAAAAAGAATCTCGATTTTCTTTTCCTTTTTTTTTTTGTTAATTTCTTACTTTTCCAAAAAATTGTGCGAAATTACAAATTCCAACAATTTGCCATGCCTCCTACTAAATACATTTTACTGTCTACTTTCCAAAAGGGGGTCATTTGGGTGGAGTTTGTACTGTCCTATCATTTTTGGGCCTCAAGAAACGAGACCGGCCATCAGTACATCAGGATTTTTTTTAATTTTTAGATATAGATCCCATAGTTTGTGGACTCTATAAATTTCCTGCAGACTAAATAATATACACTGATTTGGGTTATTTTCACCAAAGAAATGTAGCAGAATACATTTTGGCTCACATTTATGAAGAAAGATTATTTATTTGCAAAACTAACAACTAATTAAAAGAAACAAAGAAAATTTGAGGTTTTTTTTGTTTTGTTTTTTAAATTGCATGGAATTTATCAAAAATAAAAAAAAACAGTGGTGATAAACTACCATGAAAAGAAAGCTCTATTTGTGTGAAAAAGTGATATAAATTTCATATGGGCACAGTGTCACATGACCGCGCTATTGTTATTCAAAAGTGCGACAGTGTTGAAAATTGGCCCGGGCACGAAGGGGGTGAAAGTGCCCGGTATTGAAGTGGTTAAAGCTGAATTCCAGGAATAATATGAATTGCCCAGTTATATTGGGTCAGCTGTGGCACAGCTACTACAGTCATAGTCATGATCTCCTGAGTCCTGCTTGGGGTCTGTAAGAGTGGCTTTACTTCCTGAACACAATGGGTTGCTTGCTTGGCACTGCGGCCATTTTTTCAATGAATACAAGTTGTTCTCTGATTGGGCTAGGTGAAGGAGGGGTGGTGACACTATCTCCCTATCCATTGGACATGAATACAAATCTCACACTAGGAGGAATTTGAAAGAAAGGGTTTGGGACTTTATATGAGACCAAATGAATGTACCTCCATCCCCGATACTTGGAAATAGATAGGAGCAAGATTTGGGCCTTTATATGAAACATGCAGACAGGGAGGCATCACAGCATAATAACATAATAATGTCTGGTGGGTATACCATAGATTTAGACCATATATCTTAACATAGTAACCAACATAGTAAAATAGGAAAACTTTATTTCATGACATAATACATAGTAATGTGATAGCATAATGGCATAATAATATAATGGTTCACAATAGTAGCATAATAGAAACACCAGACTAATTGCTGCATATCTCCACAATAAAAAACATGATATAAATTGGTATCATCCAAACATAATATTGGTGACAGTTGTAAGATGTAAAAAGGGGGGAGCATCTAATAGCTTGACGCGTTTCGTGGCTAAAGTGCCCCTCTTCAGGAGAAGATGCAGGATAGATGTCTATAAAATGTTAAAAATAAATATTAAATTGGGTAATTGTATAAAGAAAAAAATATATACAAGAGTAAGTCCCCCACTCATACTTATAAACCATGGGCATGGAGAGGTGAGGGTCGGCCAGGAGGCTCATCAGCCCCGGGAGCTGAGGAGGCGATAACACCAACTTTATATGAAGCACGGCTAAGTATTGAGGTATGCAATCACATGATGGTAATTCCAAAGGAATATACATAGTATAATTAAAGATAACATGTATTATCACCTTAACAATTTATTGTACATAATTCATAATAATAATAAATACATTCATGTATAATGATTAAAATTCCAATTCATAATAAGGGTAATAGTTAATGATAAAATTGCATGTTATTGAATCTCAAAATCACATGATTGAAATGATGTAGCATATGGCTAGGATTAAATGATAAAATACAGTGGCTTGCGAAAGTATTCGGCCCCCTTGAACTTTTCAACCTTTTGCCACATTTCAGGCTTCAAACATAAAGATATAAAATTTTAATTTTTTGCGAAGAATCACCAACAAGTGGGACACAATTGTGAAGTGGAACGAAATCTATTGGATTTTTGAAACTTTTTTAACTTATAAAAACATGAAAAGTGGGGCGTGCAAAATTATTCGGCCCCCTTGCGTTAATACTTTGTAGAGCCACCTTTTGCTGCGATTACAGCTGCAAGTCGCTTGGGGTATGTCTCTATCAGTTTTGCACATCGAGAGACTGAAATTCTTGCCCATTCTTCCTTGCAAAACAGCTCGAGCTCAGTGAGGTTGGATGGAGAGCGTTTGTGAACAGCAGTTTTCAGCTCTTTCCACAGATTCTCGATTGGATTCAGGTCTGGACTTTGACTTGGCCATTCTAACACCTGGATACGTTTATTTGTGAACCATTCCTTTGTAGATTTTGCTGTATGTTTGGGATCATTGTCTTGTTGGAAGATAAATCTCCGTCCCAGTTTCAGGTCTTTTGCAGACTCCAACAGGTTTTCATCCAGAATGGTCCTGTATTTGGCTGCATCCATCTTCCCCTCAATTTTAACCATCTTCCCTGTCCCTGCTGAAGAAAAGCAGGCCCAAACCATGATGCTGCCACCACCATGTTTCACGGTGGGGATGGTGTGTTGAGTGTGATGAGCTGTGTTGCTTTTACGCCAAACATATCGTTTTGCATTGTGGCCAAAAAGTTCGATTTTGCTTTCATCGGACCAGAACACCTTCTTCCACATGTTTGGTGTGTCTCCCAGGTGGCTTGTGGCAAACTTTAGACGAGACTTTTTATGGATATCTTTGAGAAATGGCTTTCTTCTTGCCACTCTTCCATAAAGGCCAGATTTGTGCAGTGTACGACTGATTGTTGTCCTATGGACAGACTCTCCCACCTCAGCTGTAGTTCTCTGCAGTTCATCCAGAGTGATCATGGGCCTCTTGGCTGCATCTCTGATCAGTCTTCTCCTTGTCTGAGCTGAAAGTTTAGAGGGACAGCCAGGTCTTGGTAGATTTGCAGTGGTCTGATACTCCTTCCATTTCAAAATGATCGCTTGCACAGTGCTCCTCGGGATGTTTAAAGCTTGGGAAATCTTTTAGTATCCGAATCCGGCTTTAAACTTCTCCACAACAGTATTACGGACCCGCCTGGTGTGTTCCTTGGTCTTCATGATGCTCTCTGCGCTTTCAACAGAACCCTGAGACTATCACAGAGCAGGTGCATTTATACAGAGTCTTGATTACACACAGGTGGATTCTATTTATCACCATCAGTCATTTAGGACAACATTGGATCATTCAGAGATGCTCGCTGAACTTCTGGAGTGAGTTTTCTGCACTGAAAGTAAAGGGGCCGAATAATTTTGCACGCACCACTTTTCAGTTTTTTAATTGCTAAAAAAGTTTAAAATATCCAATAGATTTCGTTCCACTTCACAATTGTGTCTCACTTGTTGGTGATTCTTCACAAAAAATTAAAATTTTATATCTTTATGTTTGAAGCCTGAAATGTGGCAAAAGGTTGAAAAGTTCAAGGGGGCCGAATACTTTCGCAAGCCACTGTATATGTTATTAAATCTCAGAATCACATGATTGTAATGATGTAACATACGGCTGGGGCTTTACGCATTTCGTGGAGATGTCCACTCGTCAGGAGCACTGGCAATCAGAATAAATCTGTAGTAACAAAAAGGCAGAATGAACAGGTGTTTGACACACATGGACCACTGGGCAGAGAAGGGATATAAATTACCCAATACTCTTACCTGTATATGAATTGGATATATAATAAATAATATTGTAATGCACGACTGAGGGCATATTATTTTATTTTACTTAGAGTGTATATACATGGCAATATGACTCTTGATTGACACTCTGGATGTTACTTTAATTATCTATTGATGTGTTCTGAGTGGCAGCGCTGTGGTTTTTGCATACCCGGGAGCTGCGATGTTTGAGGGTTCCTCCCTCTTCCCCCCCTTCCTTTGCCTTCTGATGCCCCCTGCTGAAATCACCGCCTGTGGAAGGGAATACCACATCCTTGCTGCTCTTACAGTAAAGAACCCTCTACACAGTTTAAGGTTAAACCTCTTTTCTTCTCATTTTAGTGAGTGCCCATGTGTCTTATTAAACTCCCTTCCGTTGAGCCCACAAAAATCCCTATTGTGGGCTCAACAGTATGGTATTTTTAAATTGAAATCATATCCCCTCTCAAGCGCCTCTTCTCCACAGAGAATAAGTTCAGTGCTCGCAACCTTTCCTCATAACTAATATCCTTCAGACCCTTTATTAGCTTTGTTGCCCTTCTTTATACTCGCTCCATTTCCAATATATCTTTTCTGAGGACTGGTGCCCAGAACTGGACAGCATACTCCAGGTGCGGCCGGACCAAAGTCTTGTAGAGCGGGATTTATCACTTTATCCCTGGAGTTAATCCCCCTTTTAATGCATGCCAATATTCTGTTTGCTTTGTTAGTAGCAGCTTGGCATTGCATGCAATTGCTGAGCCTATCATCTACTAGGACCCCCAATACACTGCAGTGTATTGCTGTCTCCCAGGGGCATGCTGGATTATTTGTATCCTGAATATGCAGCGATGGGATTGTATTGAGCCTTCAGCATTGCTGATACTAAATCCAGGATCTAAGTGGTGCATCCGGTTTTGGCCCTCCTCCCTCTAATGGCTGCTCCCTTAATTAGGAATATTGTTTACATGCCCCTGCTGAGATATTTAGCTATATCTAATATACTTTCTTACTGCTGATTGAACTTTCTCATGCTACCGTGACTTGCATGATTTTGCATTCCAATTTAAGATAGAGAGACATATTCCCTTCTCTGTCTCATCTGTGAACCTTGGCCGTGTCCTGAGGAAGCTTAATGGTGAAACGCGTAGACATACAAGGGCTCACTGCACAATAATCATAGATGCTATATGTTACAATTGTCATTGTTTTTTAGATATTGTATTTTTCAATAAATTTATATTTTTTATACTGCTATATCTTCTCCACTGTTTCTTAGCCTAAAAAAGTCCGCCTCCCTGGTAATACTCAGTACTACCTTATTTTGTATCCTACATTGTCTCATTCTTACCCGGTACTAAGAATGTAAGGGCTGACGCCTTGTGACGACAATTTTCCTCCACTTCCAAGTTGGAGTCGGTTCCAGTTCCTATGATTCCTCCTGATCGTATTCTGGCTACGGTTCGCACCAGTCTTACTTCTCCTTTGGGTGACAAAATTCTTGCCGCTCAGGTCAATGCTCCTCCTGAGAGACCTTGTGACCGCTGCTTTGTCCCAGAGTGTCTCCGTACTGCCGTGCTCCAGACTTACCATTCTCCCAAGGCAGCTGGCCACCCTGGGAAGAATCAACTCATTTGGGCCATTCACCAACAATTCTGGTGGCCTAGTCTACGTGCTGATGTAACTGCCTTCGTAGCTGCCTGTTCCATGTGTGCTCAGAGTAAGAGTCCACGACACCTTCCAGTGGGCCTCCTACAACCCATACACAATAGAGAGAGGCCCTGGGCCCACCTGTCTATGGATTTCATTGTGGAGTTGCACAACTCCCAAAGCAACACGGTTATCCTTATGGTGGTTGACCGGTTCTCAAAGATGTTATTGTATTCCACTTAAAAAGTTGCCCACTTCTAAGGAACTGGCTTCCATTTTTGCTCGGGAGATCTTTCACTTACATGGGCTACCCAAGGTGATTTTCTCGGACAGGGGTAGTCAGTTTGTATCCCGGTTCTGGCGAGCCTTTTGTGCACAGCTGGGAATGAGCTTGCTTTCTCCTCTGCGTATCACCTGCAGTCTAATGAGGCAGCAGAACGAGCCAGTCAGTCCTTGGAGCAATTCCTACGTTGCTATATTTCTGACCATCACAACAACTGGTCAGACCTATTACCATGGGCAGAGTCTGCTCACAACAGTGCCTTGAAATCTGCTTCCCGATTGTCTCAGTTTATGGCAAATTATGGTTTCCAACCTTCCATGTTGCCTGACTCGTTTGTTCCACAGAGTATTCCTGCGCTAGAGGAGCATCTCCGTGGTCTTCGTTCCACTTGGGCACAAGTCCAGGAGTCTTTGCGTCATGCTAATGATAGGTACAGACTCCATGCTGACCGCAGACGCCTGCCTGTGCCTTCCTACCAGGTTGGGGACAGGGTCTGGCTGTCATCTCGCAACCTCCGACTTCATGTTCCCTTACTGAAGTTCGCACCTTGGTTTATTGGGCCTTTCCGTGTCCTTCGCAGGATTAACCCAGTGGCTTACGCGTTGGACCTTCCTCCTAGTATGCGCATCTCAAATGTGTTTCATGTCTCCTTATTGAAACCGTTGGTCTGCAACTGACCCTGACTTCTGGCCTGGCTGATTACCCGATCTGGTTACTGAACTCTGGCTTGGCTGACTACCCGATCCGGTTACTGGACTCTGGCTATGCTTGACGACGCTTACTCTATTTATTTACCTTTTTATTTTTATTAATAAACAAGTGTGATTTAACTGTACTTCTGTCTCGGTCTGGTTCATGGTTTCTGACACTTGGGAAGACTGAGGAGAAGAATAAATTCAATACATTTGCCATCTCCCAATCCTTTGTAACAGATGTCCTTCCTCATTCTTTATGAGGCCAATATGGTCTGTCTTCCCTTTTTTTACTGTTTATATACTTAAATAATTTCTTGGGATTTTTTTACTCTCCTCCGCTATGTGTCTTCTATCTTAGCCGCCCTAATTGCACCCTTACATATCTTGTTGCATTCTTTGTAAAGTCTGAATGCTGATGATGATCCCTCAACCTTGTATTTTTTGAAGGCCTTCTCCTTTGCTTTTATGTGCATTTTTGCATTAGAGTTAAGCCATCCAGGCCTTTCGTTCGCTCTTTTAAGTTTATTTCCCAATGGGATGCACTGGCTAATGCCCTTATTTAATATGCTCTTAAAGCAAACCCATCTCTCCTCCGTGTTCTTTGTTTCTAAGATTTTATCCCAATTTATATCTTCTAGCAAGGTTCATAGTTTAGGGAAGATGGCTCTTTTGAAATTCAGTGTCTTTGTGTTCCCCCTGTGTTTCCTATTTGTGTGATTTATAGTGAAGCCAATTGACCTGTGATTGCTATTTCCTAAATTTCCCTGTTTTTCCACATCCGTGATCAGGTCTGTATATCTGCCATCTGACCCATAAAATTGTCCTGCAAGACATTTAGGAACTGGCGAGCCTTATGCTGCATATACACGACCGGTTTAGCCGTCGGAATAAACTCCGAAGGATTCTCCGACAGAACTCCGACGAAATTCCATTCAAGCTGTCTTGCCTACACACGGTCAACCCAAAGTCCAACCGTCCAGAACGCGGTGACATACAACACATGACGTGAAGGGACTAGAAAAAGGAAGTTCATTAGCCAGTAGCCAATAGCTTCCGTCTCGTACTTGCTTCACAGCATGCGCCGTTTTTGGTCCGTCAGAACAGCATACAGGCGATCGGTTTTTCTGATAGGAATCGGTTCCGTCGGAAATATTTAGAACATGTTCCATTTCTAGGTATGTCAGAATTTTCGAAAAAAGAAGTCCGATGAGGCCTACACACGATCGGAATAGACGATGAAAAGTTTCCATCGGACTTTTTCTGACGGACATTCCGTTCGCGTGTACAGGGCATTAAACGAATGCGTGGTTCCCTCCGTCCAGTCTATGTCTGGATAAAAATAATCCCCCATTATGATAACACTTCCCATCCTTGCTGCTAATCCAAATTGTGATAGGAGGTCCACCTCCGCCTCCTCCCTCAGGTTAGGGGGCTTATAGCATACTCCCAGTATTATTTTCCCCTTAGCTTCATCCCTTTGGAGCTCTACCTATAAGGATTTTACCTCTTCCCTAGCTCCCTTATTGATGTCATCTCTCACATTCACTTGTACATTATTCTTGATATATAGGCATACCCCTCCCCTTTTTACCCTCTCTATCCCTGCGATAAAGGGAATAACCTTGGATGGTTACCAGCCAATCATGACTGGTCGCATACTGCCCTCTTATTGGGTGTTCCGAGTTTGCAAATAGGACATGTTACTATACTTACCTCGGGTTTATGTGCTTTAGTCAACCTACCACTAATGCCCCCAATACTACCCTCTGGAATATGTTCATTGCTGTAATCCAATTGCTATACTTTGCTGGCCATACATTAAACAATTTTCTTATTCAATTTCCTTTAGAATTACCTTCAACTATGTAGTGCAAGGACCTGCCTAATTCCATACAAATTGAGCGTGATTAGGTATGACCTCATAATATATGGTTTTGGTAAATCTAAAGGAAATTGTACAAGAAAATTGTATAATTTATGGCCAGCCTTAGTTGGTGCTTGCCTCTTCCTCCAAGTATATTACAGCGCCAAAGTGGCTGCATCATTATTATTAGTGGAAATAGTCCGTTTGGGTCACGTTGGCCAAAACAAACTATTAAAAGTGATAGGCAAGCTGTAATTTTACTTAAGCTGGGTTCACATATACTGTATGTGGTGCGGGACACCGCATGTAATTCGGATAGGAATCACACCACATTCTTGTTCAAATCTCATGTGATGTCTGTACGGTGCGATTTGAGCCATTCATTTGTATCCGCACAAAAAGGGTGCAGGACCCTTTTTTTCCCGCACTTGAATCGGATCGCTTTGGTGTTCACACCTATGCAATCCGATTCTGTCAATCTCACTGCATTTTGCAAACTGTTTTGGAGTGTTGTTAACTTAACATTGACACCCCCTTCGGTTCGCATGAATGCTGTATGATTTCAATGCGATGCGGGAAATGCACAGGATTTGCTGCGTTTGCTGCACCGTATATTATATACAGTATGTGAACCGAGCCTAAAAGACCTGACTCAGAACACCTACAGCTTTAAGAGCAGTACTTCCACTTCCAGCTGTAAGATGTTGATAGAGGCTCTAAACCTTCTAAACTCTATTTAAAAAAAAAATGTCATTTTTGGATCTGGGCATATTACATAAATCAAAGCCCGATTCCATGGAAAATAAGTCTTCCCTTGCAGTTGGGCTGCCCCTGCACTGCGAGTTTAGGTCTAGGGAATGTGAAATGTAGCCTCCTCTATGCTCTGGCAATGGACTGTTCCTTGGCGTCCTCATATGCAATGCAGGCTTATGGGATATGTTGATGTTGGAAGATCTGTGACCACCAGAGCATACAGCGCTCCAAAAACACCCCTGCTCATTGCAATGAATGGGCAGCATTTCCGAAGCGCAGCAACACGGGCCTTCTTTGGGGTTAAAAGCGCCCCGCTAGCATCTGAAAAGCGCTGCTTAAACAGCACTAAAGCTCCGCTAAAACGAGCGGCGGTTTACCGCTAATGCACAGGCGGCCCCAGTGTGAAAGGGATCTAAACACTCTTATCCTACCCAACAAACTCAGGTGTTAGAAGTAATTCATTCATCTCACCACATGGGGGCAGTAGTTCTTCATTGATTAAAGATAGTGAAACGCTGTTAGTTAAAGTAACGCGATTCCCATATATTAGTTGCTTGCAGTCCTGTGTTATTTAGTGATAACAGATGTGTTCCTGTGTGTACACAATTTATGCAAAGGTTGATCAACCTGATTGATCACTACCATCAAATAAACATCAAATCCTAAACAATTCATATAATTAAAGTGACTTCAGTGCGTAAACAATCCAAAATTCATGTGTCAGTTCTGGACACCTGGTGATAATCACAGTGCTAGAAAGTGCTTTATAGTGCAAACAAACGAAATGTATCCTAAAAATTGTAGATCAACCCAACTTAATAACTAATACTTAATATTCAAATTCATATATTTAAAGTGATAATAGTGCTTAATAATCCAAGGTTTCCTTTTGTCTCAAAATAGGACACCTGATATTTACATATCAGAAGCCATAAATATATTCCTTATAAACAACAGTCCTTCAAACATTCCTTGTGATTGTGCTCTTTCTACTACTCAAACCTGTCACTATATTGCCCTATATTACCCAAACCTGCCACTATACCGCCCTATACTACCCAAACCTTTTACTATACCACCCTATACTACCCAAACCTGCCACTATACCTTCCTATACCTCCCTATACTACCCAAACCTGCCACTATACCACCTATACTACCCAAACCTTCCACTAATACCACACTATACTACCCAAACCTTTTACTGTACCACCCTATACTACCCAAACCTCCCACTATACCACACTATACTACCCTAACCTGCCACTATACCACCTATATTACCCAAACCATCCACTATACCACACTATACTATCCAAACCTGCCACTATACCACCTATAGTACCTAAACCTTCCACTATACCACCCTATAATACCCAAACCTCCCACTATACCACCTATATTATCCAAACCTTCCACCATACCACCTATACTAACCAAACCTGCCACTATACCACCTATAGTACCCAAACCTTCCAATATACCACCCTATAATACACAAACCTCCCACTATACCACCTATACTATCCAAACCTTCCACCATACCACCTATACTACCCAAACTTGCCACTATACCACCCTATACTACCCAAACCTGACACTATACATTACTACACCCTATACTGTACCCTCCTGACCTCCCCTTTACTGTGTCCTTCAACCCCCCTGTAATGTGCCCTCCTGCCCCCCCGTACTATGTACAGTCATACATAAATACAGGTTGCTGATAGGCTGGAAGAGGCATTTATGACAGGGGGGCAGTGTGTACAGGGAGGGGGATAGTTTCAAAAAGGAGTGGGAGCAGTGTTTGCAGGAAAAATAGTTAGTGTATACAGAGGGTCAGTGTATATGGGGTGGGGAGGGGGGGGGGGGCAGTGTGTAGGGAAGGCAGGACAGTGTGTATAGGGAGTGAATTTAATTTGGGATAATTCCCTGGTTGTGTATATTTTTTGTTTCTAATCAGACTCAAAAGCCACGCCCAATATTTAGCATCATTTAGCCACATCCTCTCCTTGCCACCACGCACATAGCGTGCCACAGGTCATCATCTCCCTGGTAGACGCCCTAGTGCATTACTTTGCCCAGGGGCCTATGATGTTATTAAGATGACCCTGCTTCAATATAAGTGTGCTGCTTATTTTAATAAAGAGTTTTTAATTTGATACTGACCTCAGCGCCCTGCTGTTCGTTTTCTTCTGCAGCTGTTTGTACACTGTGTATCTGGGCAGTGTTTAGAACCACCAGCAAGAATCTAGTGAGTCTCAGCGACGGCCACCCCTGGCCTTGTAAATGCAGTCTTATACTTCTTGGGAAGACGTACAAGAGATCTGTGCACCGCTTTTGAAAACCAGACACAGTGGGGGTAACAAATGTAATAATGAACTCTTCAACACATTGAAAGCAATCATTATGACATACAGAGATTTTCTGACATGTATGACTAGTCGTCATCGGTCTCTATATCTGCTCTGGATCTGCTGATGAGCTCAGCTGGGAGATGATTGTGGCAGGTCATTTTATATATACAGTAAGAATAGAAATAGTGTCAGAAGCCGATCTTTCATACAATGAGTTGATAGGGTTTTCCTAGAAATAGAGAATTTGGTGACAGATTTAGATTGTTAAAGAAGCGGGTCTCAGATAGAATCATCTCTTGTAATAACAGCCTTTCGATGGTTTTTAATAGTTCTCGCTTTCTAGGAAGGCTTTTATTAGACCTGTGACAGGAGCTGAGGATCTCAGGAGCTCCAGTTTATAGAACTGACACAATCTGATAATAACATATCTCTTGTAAATGTAGCAAGGTACCAGGCCTCCTTCAGTCTAATGAGATCCTCCAGGGCCAGAGATAGCTGACATCCTTCTGTATATGGTGGGTTGTGAGGCATGGTGGGTGTAATGCAAGGTAGATTCATTAGGCACCAGACACTTCTTGGATGCAAAAGAGGTTTTATTTCTCTTAATAGAACTTTGGGAGAGAGGGTTAGGCCCAGGACACCCTTAAGTAGTTGCAATATTAATTGGCAGACTCAGAGACTTCAACAGGAGGACAGACATGCAGGGAAAGGCCTCCAGCAAGACGCCACATCTGCATGTGTAGGAATACTGTCTCCTATGGCAACAGCGTTTAACAGTTTCCAACACAAAGTGTAACAGTTCCTTCACTTCCACTACAATCACTTCTTGTAGTTTTTCAGACTACTGAGCTCCCAGACTCTCTTACTAGACTAGATGATTCACTGCCACTGAATCCCTTGAGCTCCTCCAATCTTCACTGTAGTATCTCCCTCAAGTGTCACCCCTGCTTCTCAGCTGGCTTCTCTGCTGGGTCCCTAGCTTGGCACTCCAGATACTTCTCAAGCTTTACCCCACTGGCCTGCTCGGTCCCTGGCTTGACACACAAGGGTGCTCTGCAAGTGTCACCTCCGCTGGCTAGGTCCCTGGCCCGATACCCGCTGAAGTTTCCCGATTATTCACCGTTCCCCGGTTGGTGAGAGTATGGCTCTGGTACTTGCTTCAGCTACTTACTGTGGTCCCTGGTAATAAGGTGGTTGGTCCTTTAGTGGCGACAGCTTTCCCTCTACCTCCAACCACGACAGGTTCTCCGGCCGGCAGAACCGTCACCTCTGGTTGGACTACAAGCTGCAATCCCAACCCTGCTCTGCTATCTTGCTTCTGGATAGGCCCTCAGACAGCCTAGCAGCCAGATGTGCCCGTTATAGGCCCAAACTCCGGCCTAGCAGCCCGAGCAATACAACACACGTCCACCCAGACAGCCGTCCAGGTGGCACAGAATACTAATCACCCGACTCCACCCAAATATATAGGCTCTCCCAGCAGGCCAAGAGATTCAAGAAAACCCCTGCCCATTGGCTGAGATACCCCATATACCATAATCTGACCTTGCATTGCCCTTCTCGTGTCTAATGCCACCAGGTACCCAGCCACCTAGCAGCAGAAGAGAAAAGTCCAACAATGCCAGACTTAGGGAGAAATCAATTGATCCCTAACAATTAGCCAAGGTAGCTACAGCTGGCAGGTAAATTTAGGAGCAACCCTGCCTCAACTCCAGGGTGCTACATAAAGACGTCACAAGGAGTATCCCGCACACAATGGTTCTTCAGGATTGATGACATGGGCTTAGTGTGTAGGTGCTGCAGGACCAATGATGCTCAGCATCTGTGGGGTTGTCTGAAGGAAAATGCAGAGGTAGTGGGTAGATGGGCATCACTCAATATGGCCGCACATACCTGCCAGCATTTTAAAGAATAATTCTGACTTCAGTTTTTTTTCTGTGGTCTGTCTCCCATGGAACAGACTTGCTGGTTGGAAGCTGAACAGTGGGAACCTTGAGTGGAGAGTGTGAACAAGTTTTGCTTTTGACTGCTGATGGTTGCTGTGTTGCATTTTTAGTTTTTTGGGGGGTTTTTCCTTGCAGCTTTTTTAACACCTTTCTGTGACTTTTTAAACAGCCCTTTTTTTTTCTTTCCTTCCTTCAGCCTAATTAAGGGGAGTGGTTAATTGGTCACAGGCACTTGAGGCCTATATAATTTTCTGTAGTACTCATTTTGAGCCTGCTTGACCTTAGACCCAGTGGAACTGGACTAAGTGGTGAGTTAAAAACCAGAGTTGAAAACAGGAGGTTATAACAGGGGTCAAAGTACCCGTGTAGTGTAAGTGTGTATCTGTGTGTTGTAAGTACACGAGGGCTGCGAGTGCACGTGGGCTGTATTGAGTATTAGTGTCAGGCAGTACCTGAGTATTGTGAGTACTTGTGTATTGTGTGTACCTGTGTATTGTGGATACACGTGGTCTGCGAGTGCACGTTGTCTGCGAATGCAGGTAGGTTGCGAGTGCATGTGGTCTGTGAGTGCATGTGGTCTGTGAGTGCATGTGGTCTGTGAGTGCACGTGGTCTGCGAGTGCACGTAGGTTGCGAGTACCTGTGTATTGTCTTCTTGAGTACCTGTGTATTGTATTGTTGAGTATTAGTGTCAGTAAGCTAGTTAGATAATTTGGACAGGGTATAATCTCCAAACCTCATTAAATTAGTAGGTACGATGCCCGGCGGTTGTGGCGATGCGACTCAGTGTACATCTTGCAGCATGTATGCACATTGTTTCCCTGGAAGCCCAGGTTCTGAATTTAGGGAAGCAACTATCAGCACTGAGAAGACCCTCCATACTAAAGGAGAGCCGGAAACGTACCCGACAGGTGCTGGCAGGGGCCAGGACAGATGCGGGTGGAGACAAAAAGGTGCAGGCACTAGAATCGAGTAGATGGGTGACAGTCAGGAAGGATAGAGGGGGAAGTGCCAGGGAGGCCGATCCTGGGCTGGAGCATCCCAATAAGTATGCTCCATTGAGTGACAACCGGTCAGCTGGAGTAGAGGGACTCTCCTAGCTGCCAGGGGTAGAACTCCTCCAGTGAGAGTTGGGGGGATGCGAAGGTAAAGGATAGATTCTGGTGGTAGGGGACTCAATTCATAGAAGGACAGAGATGGCAATCTGTCACAAAGACCTGCAGCGCTGAACTGTATGCTGCCTACTAGGCACTCAGGTTCAGCACATCACAGATCTGGTGGACAGATTACTGGGAGGGGCTGGGGAAGACCCAGCTGTCATGGTGCACGTTGGCACCAATGACAAAGTCAGAGGCAGACGGAGTGTCCTTAAAGAACGATTTTAGGGACTTAGTAGCTAAATTGAGGAAAATTACCTCCAAGCTAGTATTCTCAGGAAAACTACCGGTACCTCGAGCCACACCAGAAAGGCAGAGGGAGATTAGGGAAGTAAACAAGTGGCTAAGGAGCTGGTGTAGTAAGGAGGGGTTTGGGTTCCTGGAGAACTGGGCCGACTTCTCAGTCGGTCATCAGTTCTATAGAAGGGATGGACTGCACCTAAATGAGGAGGGTGCAAATCTACTGGGAGTGAAGATGGTAGAAAAGTTAGAGAGGTTTTTAAGCTAGGCGATGGGGGGAGGGTCCAGAGGTAGAGATAGTCAGCAATGAACATATTCCAGAGGGTAGTATTGAGGGCATTAGAGGTAGTGGAAAAGAACTGTTAGAATGAGCCGGGCGCGCAGGAGCACGCCCCTAGCCCCAATTGGCGCCAGACGGCCTATTTAAAGGGTGCCCTGACTCCTGAGCAGTGCTGACTGGTCTTCAGCTGTGTCCTGATATCCTGAATCCTGTTATACCTTGCTTGATACCTGTTGCTGAACTTGGCTTTCCTCGACCCTGCCTTTGGACTCTGTTATATTCCTGATAACTGGTTCCTGATCCTGGCTTCCCATCTGACCTTGCTTCTGCTTAATGCCTTGTTACCTCACTGCCCGCCTGTTACTGAACCTGGCTATCCTTGTGACCTTGCTCCTGTTTCCTGCTTGGCTCAATGCTGTCTCCGAGTGCCTGTGCTGATTGCCTGTCATCCCAGTTCCCCTGGGTCCAGCTCCTTACCTGATGCTCTGCCTGAACTTCAAAGCCTGCAACTCCTCCTGCAAGTTCTGCAAGCAACACTTACAGGCATTCGTGTTCCTCCAGACCCTAGCCACATCTGTTCCACCTTCAGTGGGGCTTGGGCTGGAGTTACAAGAGAGGCCTACCTGGTAATTTCAGACTCCTACCAGGTATGTGACAGGTAGGTTGAATAGAGCACATAAACCTGAGGTAAGTATAGTAACAAGTCCTATTTGCAATCTTGGGAACACCCAATAAGAGGACGGTATGCAATCGGTCCAAACTACGTGGCATGTTCACCAATGCCGAGAGCCTGGTGGACAAGATGGGTGAACTAGAGATACTGTTGAACGAGGAGGATTTAGATTTTGTGGGAATTTTAGAGACCTGGTTCAACAGCTCTCATGATTGGCTGGCAACCATTCAAGGGTATTCTCTTTATCGCAGGGATAGAGAGGGTAGAAAGGGGGAGGGGTATGCCTATATATCAAGAATAATGTACAAGTGAATGTGAGAGATGACATCAATAAGGGAGCTAGGGAGGAGGTGGAATCCTTATGGGCAGAGCTCCAAAGGGATGAAGCTAAGGGGAAAATAATACTGGGAGTATGCTATAGGCTCCCTTACCTGAGGGAGGAGGAGGAGACAGACCTCCTATCACAATTTGGATTGAGAAGAGAAAAGTATACAGTTCAGCCTTTTATTTCCCAGCAAACTGCATATTATAGATAGCGGACAAACATTTATTTTTTATATTCCAGCTGCTGCCTCTGTCTGGTTAGATGGTCGTTAAGGGATTTAGAATTCTGTATTAGGAGCTCCAACATATGTGCTCTTGGACTTCTCTTAGTCACCCTTAGTACCAACTAGTTTTTTTTGTGCGTGTTTTTTTTTTTTTTTTTAGTGCATAGGTCAAGTAGATATAGTTGCCTATTTTTGATTTGAGTTTTTTTTTAGGATAGGGCCTTCTTTACGCCACCTTGCTTTTTTTTTTTTTTTTTTGAGGGATGGTGTGTGAGAAAGGCAGGAAGGGCGTATTAACGCTCGGGGTGTGTGTTTGTGTTTTTGTTAACTGTTCATACACATTGTTTTTTTTAATTTTTTTTAAATTGTTTTTTCTAAACATTTGTTGCTCTTAGGAGCTATTATTTTGCAATGTGTTTTGCAATGCAATTTATTATTTGGGCAGGGCCGGTGCTACCACTAGGCGAACTAGGCAGCCGCCTAGGGCGCACTGCCGCCTAGGGCGCCCGGCCGCTGTTTTCCCTAGTCCCTGTCTCCCACTGGTCTCCGCGTTATGTAAGTGTTCAGTGCGGGTGCGGTGCTTTATAATGCAGGGGATGCCGCCGGCGCCTCTGCAGTATGTTACATGTACTCAGGCAGGCGCTCCATCCAACTGTAGTATCATTAGAGGCGCAGCGCAGCACTGGGGGACACGTACGGACGGAACGGAAGCCAACACATCCCCTGCTGCTGCGCGCCTCTATGATTATATCAGTGACCTGTCTGTGTGGTCTCTTCCAGTACTGCCAGCTCTGCCCATACATGATTCAGTGACTGAGTCGTATCCCGAGCCTAGTCATGTGACCCCTAGCCCCGCCCCCGTGTCACCGTCATTTGCAGAGGCCAGCTCTCCCCCCCGGTGTTCTATTGCCTGTCCTGTTACAGCGGCAGTTTCACTGCACGTGCAGACATGTTATAGCAGATCAGAGTAGTCAGTACCTGGTGAGTGGTGACAGCTGGAGGCATCGAGGCAGGGATTGTTCTGGACAGAGTCGTCGGATGCAGTCTGCAGAGCAGAACCCCAGTGAGTGAACTTGAAGTGCACTGTATATAGTGTTTATAGACTGATCTGTCCTCAGACTCCTTACATATGTCATGTCATGATCGTCCCAAGCACATGGCCTGGATGTAAGGGTCCCTCTCCTCCTCCTCCCCCCACTCCCCCTCCTCCTCTCCCTCCCCTCCTCCTCCCCCCCCTCCTCCTCCCCCCACTCCCCCTCCTCCTCTCCCTCCCCTCCCCTCACTCCCCCTCCTCCTCTCCCCACTCCCCCTCCTCCTCTCCCTCCTCCCCCTCCTCCTCTCCCTCCCCTCCTCCTCCCCCCACTCCCCCTCCTCCTCTCCCCACTCCCCCTCCTCCTCTCCCTCTCCTCTTCCCCCCACACCTCCTCCCCCCTCTCCCTCCATCCTCCTCTCCCTCCATCCTCCTCTCCTGTCCTCCTCCTCCCTCTCTTCCTCCTCCCTCTCTTCCTCCTCCCTCTCTTCCTCCTCCCTCTCTTCCTCCACCCTCTCTTCCTCCTCCCTCTCTTCCTCCTCCCTCTCCTCCTCCCCCCTCTCCTCCTCCGCTCCTCCTCCTCTTCCCCCTCCCTCTTCTCCCCCTCCTCCATTGCTCCCCTCCTTCTCCTCCTCCCCTTCTCCTCCTCCCCTTACTCCCCTTCCTCCCCTCCTCTTTCTCCTCCTCCTCCCCTTCCTCCCTCCTCCCCCCTCTGTCGCCTGTCTTCCCCCCACTCCTCCTCCCCTCTTCCCCCCCTCTCCTCCTCCCCCCTGTTCGCCACTATTCCTCCCCTCCACTCCTGAGACAGCAGCCACCAGGGATACCCACCAGTAGTACCTTCCTGCAGGACAGCCATCTGCAGCCACCAGCCATAGCTTCCTTGGGGACAGCAGCAACTGCCAGCCATAGCCGCTGCAGGACAAAGGGGGTGGGGTTGGAGGTAGAGCCGGGGGGGGGGGGGGCGGCAAAATGAGGCTTCGCCTAGGGTGTCAAAAATTCTTGCACCAGCCCTGTATTTGGGTATTATACTTTTTACTTTTTAGATGTCACGTGACCAAGAGGTCTTCTCTATTCTGTCATGGAATGTTTGTGGTCTTGATTTAAAATTTAAAAGAGCATTTTTATTTAGATATTTGAAAATTTACTCTACACATATTACTACTTCAGGAAACTCACCTAACGGGAAGTAAGCTTTTGGCACTTAAGAAACCATGGGTACAGAAGGCATATCATGCTACATATTACTAGAGGGGTTTCAATATTGATTATTAGATCATTGCCATGTATGGTGGAGGATATATTTTCAGACCCTCAGGGTAAATTTGTTCTGGCTGTCTTCTGTGGGGACAGAGATATATAGTTGTTAGTGTATATATACCACCCCCCTTTGTGGGGACTATTTTATATAGCCTCTTAGAAAAGATCTCTTTGTATGGCCCAGCTAAGTTGTTCATAATGGGAGACTTTAATGCTATACTTGATCCTATTTTGGACAGACCAAATATTTTTCGGGAGAACCTATTAATTGGGCCAAGATGGTAGATTTGGTAGAAGCTTGGCGATGGAAAAATCCATCAATTAGAGCATACTCTTGTTTTTCAACCTCTTATAAGATGGCCTCTCGCATTGATTTAGCGTTTGTTAATTTGGCAATATTGGCGGATATGGTGGATGTTAAATACTTGCTGAGCGGGCATGCCCCACTTATGCTTACATTTCGCATGCACCATTTTCGAGATGCAGCACAATGGAGATTGGAAACTCACTGGATTTTACATCCAGATGTGGCAAATAAAATTCCGTCTCTTTTAACAGAGTATTGGGAATTCAATGTAGGGTCGTCTACTCCAGCAATAATATGGGATGCTTTTAAGGCCTATACAAGGGGACAGTACATATCCGCTATAAAAGCGGTTAATAAGGCTCGACAAATAAAGAGTGACGCCCTGAAACTTATAGTGGAGGAAAAGATAAGCCAATATGCTGCGGATCCTTCAGAGTTAAATTTCAGTGCTCTACTTCATAGTAAACGGGCGCTACATTTACATATGGTGGAGGTTACAAAGATGGATTTATACCAAAATAAACAAAAGTTCTTTGAACAGGGAGATCGTAATGGCAGTTTTTTGGCCACAATGGCCAAACACGAACAATCTAGTATTCCGATATCGGAACTATGTAATGCTTCTGGGGATATGGTCTCTACACAGGCTGAGATTTTGGAGACTTTTCTTTAATATTGCCAGACATTTTATGCATCTCAGTTGCGTTCTGACTTTCCGCCAACCGAATTGGCGATCTGGCTCGATTCAGTTGCATTGGCATGACTATCAGATAATGAGAGGGAGACGCTAGTACACCCAATAACTACGGAGGAGGTCCTCTCGGTCATCAGTTAAATTCCATTGGGGAGGTCACCGGGGCTTGATGGTCTTCCTATTGAATTTTATAAGACTCATGGAGAGCTTTTAGCCCCTGTACTGGCTTCACTTTATTTGGACTGTCTGAAGGAAGGAGCCTTACCTAAATCAATGAGCCATGCCCATATAGTTTTAATCCATAAACACCTAAAAGATCCATCATCGATCATAGGCGATTACAACCATTGTTGTCTAATATCACTGACTCAGATCAGACAGGGTTCATGTCTGGTAGGACTACAGATGTGAATTTGAGGAGATTATATACCAATATTCATGCCTTACATCCTAATACAGGTTCCAAGGTTATTGCCTCCTTGGATATAGAGAAGGCTTTTGACACTTTGGAGTGGCCCTTTTTGTGGGAAGTACTCCGCAGAATGGGCTTTCCAATGGTGTTCATAAAACGGTTGCAGGTTTTGTATAGCAGTCCAACAGCTGCAGTGAAGATGGGGGGAGGATTGTCAACTGCCTTCTCATTGTTTAGGGGAACTCGGCAGGGCTGCCCTCTTTCTCCGTCCCTTTTTGCAATTGCTATGGAGCCTGTGGCAGAAGCTCTACATACCTTCTCCAATATAAAGGGACTGCGGATTGGGTGGTTGGATGAGAGGGTAGCCTTGTATGCAGACAACCTTTTATTATTTTTAAATGATCCTGGACCCTCTCTTCAAGGGGCTCCGAAGATATTGGATTTCCTTTCAATAGTTACAGGGCTGAAGGTAAATTGGAGTAAGTCTATGTTGTTCCCAACAGATATGGGGGCCTGCAAAACGGCCTTTAAGGATACCCCACTGCAGTGGGTGGAGAACTTCAAATACTTATGAGTTGTAATTTCCCGCCAAGC
>JBBDGP010005656.1:0-24622 GCA_037952835.1 Lithobates septentrionalis
CTGATAAATAGAACCTACTCACTGACTCTCCTAGACTTCTAAGTTGTCTGCATGGGCACTGGTTACAGGAGTACTCCCCCCAAAAAAGAATACCATGCCATTCAAGATTGAACTTAATCGGTAGAAGTGGGCTCTGCCAGGGTAACCAATCCATAGAGCCTACCCACTGATGCTACTAGATCTCTTAGCTGTCTACCTGTGTTACATAGTAGGTGAGGTTGAAAAAAGACACAAGTCCAACCTATGTGTTATAGGTATCTTCCTCAAAAAAGAAGAGTTACACCATGCCACCCAAGATTGAACATAATTGGTGTAAGTTGGCTCTACCTGGGTATCCAATTCACAGAACCTACCCCCTGACTCTCCTGGACCTCTTAGCTTTCTGCATGGACACTAGTTACAGGTATCTTCCCCAAATAAAAGAGTTATACAATGCCACCCAAGATTGAACATAATTGATGGAAGTGGGCTCTACCAGGGTACTCGATCCATAGAACCTACCCCCTGATTCTCCTAGACCTCTTAGCTTTCTGCATGGACACTAGTTAGAGGAATCTTCCCCAAATCGAAGAGTTATACAATGTAACACAAGATTAAATATAATTGGTGGAAATGGGCTCTGCCAGAGTATCCGATCCATAGAACCTACACACTGACTCTCCTAGACCTCTTACCTGTCTTCATGGGCAATAGTTACAGGAATCTTTCTCAATAACAGGAGTTATACCATGCCACGCAAAAATGTAACATAATTAGTGGAAGTGGACTCAGCCAGAGTAATTGTTGAAGAGAACCTACCAATTGACTCTCCTAGACCTCTTAGCTGTCTGCATGGGCACTGGTTACAGAAATCTTCCCTAAAAAGAAGAGCTATACCATGCCACCCAAAAATGTAACATAATTGGTGGAAGTGGGCTCTACCAGGGTACCTAATGAATAGAACCTACCCAGTGACTCTCCTGGACCTCCTAGTTGTTGCATGGGCCCTGGTTACAGAAATCATCCTCAAAAAGAAAAGTTATACCATGCCTCCCAAGATTGAACATAATTGGTGGAAGTGGGTTCTTCCAGGGTACCTGATAAATAGAACCTTCCCACTCACTCTCATAGACCTCTTAGCTGTCTGCATAGGCACTGGTTACAAGAGTACTCCACGCAAAGAAGGGCTATACCATGCCATTCAAGATTGAACATAATTGGTAGACATGGTCTCTGCCAGGGTAACCAATCTATAGAACCTATTCACTAACGCTCCTAGATCTCTTAGCTGTCTACCTGTGCACTAGTTACAAGTATCTTCCCCAAAAAAGAAGAGTTACACCATGCCACCCAAGATTGAACATAATTGGTGGAAGTGGGCTCTACCAGGGTATTCAATCCATAGAACCTACCCCTGACTCACCTAGACCTCTTGGCTTTCTGCATGGACACTAGGGATGGGCCAAACACCTCCCATTCAGTTCTCATCCAGAACATGCAAACAGGCAAAAACTTTGTTCGAACACGTGAACACCGTTAAAGTCTATGGGACGCGAACATGAAAAATGCTAATTTTAAAGGCTTATATGCAAGTTATTGTCATAAAAAGTGTTTGGGGACCTGGGTCCTGCCCCAGGGGACATGTATCAGTGCAAAAAAAGTTTTAAAAACGGTTGTCTTTTCGGGAGCAGTGAATTTAATAATGCTTAAAGTAAAACAATAAAAGTGTAATATTCATTTAAATTTCGTACCTGGGGAGTGTCTATAGTATGCCTGTAAAGTGGCGCATGTTTCCTGTGTTTACAACAGTCCAAGTGCAAAATGACATTTCTAAAGGGAAAAAAAGTCATTGAAAAGTACTAGCGCTAGTGGTAGTGGCTAATAATGAACTGTCGGATCTCTGCAATACACATAAAAGTCATTCATAAAAACAGCATGGGATTTCCCCACAGGGGAACCCCGAACCAAAATTAAAAAAAAAATGCATGGGGGTCCCCCCAAATTCCATACCAGGCCCTTGAGGTCTGGTATGGATATTAAGGGGAACCCCGCACCGAAATGAAAAAAAAAATGCGTGGGGGTCCCCCCAAATTCCATACCAGGCCCGTCAGGTCTGGTATGGATTTTAAGGGAAACCCTGCACCAAAATGTAAAAAAAAATGGCGTGGGGTCCCCCCAAAAATCCACACCAGACCCTTTTTCGAGCATGCAACCTGGCAGGCTGCAGAAAAAGAGGGGGGACGAGAGAGCGCCCCCCCTCCTGAACCGTACCAAGCCACATGCCCTCAACATTGGGAGGGTGCTTTGGAGTAGCCCCCCAAAGCACCTTGTCCCCATGTTGATGGGGATAAGGGCCTCATCCCCACAACCCTTGCCCGGTGGTTGTGGGGGTCTGCAGGTGGGGGGCTTATCAGAATCTGGAAGCCCCCTTTAACAAGGGGACCCCCAGATCCCACCCCCCGTGTGAATTGGTAATGGGGTACAAATGTTCCCCTACCATTTCACAAAAAAAGTGTCAAAAAGGTTAAAAAAGACAAGAGAGGTTTTTGACAATTCCTTTATTAATTTTTTTCTTCTCTCCCCGCTTCTTCTTCCATCGTCTTTCTTCTAGCCTTCCTTCGGTGTAGTTCTTCTTCCTCCATCTTCTTCTTCCCCCGCTTCTTCCTCCGCTTCTTCCTCCGGTCTTCCCGTCCGGCATCTTCCTCCGGCTTCTTCTCCGCTTCGTCATCCGCATGATCCACCTCAGTGGGATTCTTCTGCTGTGTGACACTTTTCTTCAGGTGACAGTTCCTATATAACAGAAAGTGGGGCCACCCGGTGACCCTGCCCCCTCTGACGCACGGGGACTTCCCTATGGCTTTCCCCGTGTTGTCAGAGGGGGGCGGGGTCACCCGCTTGTGACTCGCTCATCCATGTCTTTATGGACCTTTCTTTGTGCACTGGTCCAAATCATTTGGTGGAGGGGGGATTATGGTGTGGGGGTTGTTTTTCAGGGGTTGGGCTTGGCCCCCTTAGTTCCAGTGAAGGGAACTCTTAAGGCGTCAGCATACCAAGACATTTTGGACAATTTAATGCTCCCAACTTTGTGGGAACAGTTTGGGGACGGCCCCTTCCTGTTCCAACATGACTGCGCACCAGTGCACAAAGCAACCAGAGGAACATGTCAGACGGTTTTTAGGCATAAAGTGACACTAATAACGCCAGTAGAAGGCTAAATCCATCACTCACTATGACTTAGATAACAAGTTTTCTGCTGAAGTGAAAGAAATGTTTAATGGCTGGAATAGCAACGGAAAAATTGCCATACCGGGAATTCATCTTTACGGCTGAAGTTTTTTTTTTTTTTAGCAGGCAGCCAGCTTTCTTATGAAACCAGTCTGAGCAGCTCACGAGCCGCTAAACTAAGAAAAACTTTTTTTTTTCAAAATTTTTGTTGTTAGGAAAAAATAAAAAACCTAGGAGTGATTAAATACAGTCAGGTCCATAAATATTGGGACATCAACACAATTCTAATCTTTTTGGCTCTTTGCACCTCCACAATGGATTTGAAATGAAACGAACTGCAGACTTTCAGCTTTAATTTGAGGGTATTTACATCCAAATCAGGTGAACGGTGTAGGAATTACAACAGTTTGTATATGCGCCTCCCACTTTTTAAGAGACCAAAAGTAATGGGACAGATTAACAAATTATCAAACTTTCACTTTTTAATACTTGGTTGCAAATCCTTTGTAGTCAATTACAGCCTGAAGTCTGGAACACATAGACATCACCAGACGCTGGGTTTCATCCCTGGTGATGCTCTGCCAGGCCTCTACTGCAACTGTCTTCAGTTTCTGCTTGTTCTTGGGGCATTTTCCCTTCAGTTTTGTCTTCACCAAGTGAAATGCATGCTCAATCGGATTCAGGTCAGGTGATTGACTTGGCCATTGCATAACATTCCACTTCTTTCCCTTAAAAAACTCTTTGGTTGCTTTCGCAGTATGCTTCGGGTCATTGTCCATCTGCACTGTGAAGCGCCGTCCAATGAGTTCTGAAGCATTTTGCTGAATATGAGCAGATAATATTACCCGAAACACTTCAGAATTCATCCTGCTGCTTTTGTCAGCAGTCACATCATCAATAAATACAAGAGAACCAGTTCCATTGGCAGCCATACATGCCCGCGCCATGACACTACCACCACCATGCTTCACTGATGAGGTGGTATGCTTTAGATCATGAGCAGTTCCTTTCCTTCTCCATACTCTTCTCTTCCCATCACTCTGGTACAAGTTGATCTTGGTCTCATCTGTCCATAGGATGTTGTTCCAGAACTGTGAAGGCTTTTTAGATGTTGTTTGGCAAACTCTAATCTGGCCTTCCTGTTTTTGAGGCTCACCAATGGTTTACATCTTGTGGTGAACCCTCTGTATTCACTCTGGTGAAGTCTTCTCTTGATTGTTGACTTTGACACACATACACCTACCTCCTGGAGAGTGTTCTTCATCTGGCCAACTGTTGTGAAGGGTGTTTTCTTCACCAGGGAAAGAATTCTTCGGTCATCCACCACAGTTGTTTTCCGTGGTCTTCCGGGTCTTTTGGTGTTGCTGAGCTCACCGGTGCGTTCTTTCTTTTTAAGGATGTTCCAAACAGTTGATTTGGCCACACCTAATGTTTTTGCTTTCTCTCTGATGGGTTTGTTTTGTTTTTTCAGCTTAATGATGGCTTGCTTCACTGATAGTGACAGCTCTTTGGATCTCATATTGAGAGTTGACAGCAACAGATTCCAAATGCAAATAGCACACTTGAAATTAACTCTGGACCTTTTATCTGCTCCTTGTAAATGGGATAATGAGGGAATAACACACACCTGGCCATGGAACAGCTGAGCAGCCAATTGTCCCATTACTTTTGGTCCCTTAAAAAGTGGGAGGCATATATACAAACTGTTGTAATTACTACACTGTTCATCTGATTTGGATGTAAATACCCTCAAATTAAAGCTGAAAGTCTGCAGTTAAAGCACATCTTGTTCATTTCATTTCAAATCCATTGTGGTGGTGTATAGAACCAAAAAGATTAGAATTATGTTGATGTCCCAATATTTATGGACCTGACTGTATTATAGCGTGTGTTATGTATGGCTTGCTGGCTGCAGAATGAAGAGTGTGGTTTATGTTGAAGTGGGCGAATTCACATTTACATGTACAAGCCTGGTGTACCTCCCACATTCACTCCCATCCCAAGGATTCATGGGAAATGTAGTCTGATTACAGTTAGGCCCCTTTCACACTGGGACGGTTTGCAGGAGTTATTGCGCTAAAAATAGCGCCTGCAAACCGACCTAAAACTGCCGCTGCTGTTTCTCCAGTGTGAAAGCCCGAGGGCTTTCACACTGAAGCGGTGCGCTGGCAGGAGAGAAAAAAAAACTCCTGCAAACAGCATCTTTGGAGAGGTGAAGGAGCGGTGTATTCACCGCTCCTAAACCGCTCCTGCCCATTGAAATCAATGGGGCAGCGCGGCAATACCGCAGCTATAGCGGCACTATGCGAGTGGTTTTAACCCTTTTTTGGACGTCAGCGGGGGTTAAAACCGCACCGCTAGTGGCCGAATACCGCGGCAAAAACGACGGTAAAGCGGTGCTAAAATTAGCGCCGTTTTACCGCCGACAACCCCACCGCCCCAGTGTGTGAAAGGGGCCTTAGAGAGAGAGAGAGAAGAGGATGTGATGCAATCACTGTTCTGAGATCCTCCCTGCCAGAAAAGATGGCCAGAAAAGATGGTGTGTTCTTTGAATCACAAAACTGACTTCCTGAAAATTCAATCAGAAATTTCTCTTAAACGGTAAGAAATTTCACAAATGTAATAACTGCTTAGTGTTTGTGTGTGTGTGTGTGTAGCGGGGGGGGGGGGGGGGGGGGTAATATGGGAGATTTTTTGAAAATCCCGGAGTTCTGCTTTAACATATGTTTAGTTAGAGAATATTTGTATTTTTTTTTTTAATGGTCTGGGGATGATATGTAGAAGACAACATCCAGGTGTTCATTGTACTTTCGTTTCAGTTATTTGAGTGATCAAATCTTTGATTTGTGTCCAGTATGGGGTGTTACAAGGGCAATCCCACCAGATGTGGACCATTCTACCTTGGGACCGTCCACATCTCCAGCAATTGTCTGAAGAGTGTGGAAACCAGCGATTTGGACCATGGTGGTCCCTGACATTCGGCACTGGTGGTCCCTGACATGGTGGTCCCTGACATGGTGGTCCCTGACAAGTGGCACTGGTGGTCCCTGACATGGTGGTCCCTGACATTCAGCACTGGTGGTCCCTGACATGGTGGTCCCTGACGTGGTGGTCCCTGACATTCAGCACTGGTGGTCCCTGACGTGGTGGTCCCTGACATTCAGCACTGGTGGTCCCTGACATGGTGGTCCCTGAAATTCAGCACTGGTGATCTCTGACATGGTGGCCCCTGACAAGCAGCGATGGTGGTCCCTGACATGGTGGTCCCTGATAAGTGGCACTGGTGGTCCCTGACATTCGGCACTGGTGGTCCCTGACATGGTGGTCCCTGACATGGTGGTCCCTGACAAGCGGCACTGGTGGTCCCTGACATGGTGGTCCCTGACATTCAGCACTGGTGGTCCCTGACATGGTGGTCCCTGACGTGGTGGTCCCTGACATTCAGCACTGGTGGTCCCTGACGTGGTGGTCCCTGACATTCAGCACTGGTGGTCCCTGACATGGTGGTCCCTGACATTCAGCACTGGTGGTCTCTGACATGGTGGCCCCTGACAAGCAGCGCTGGTGGTCCCTGACATGGTGGTCCCTGATAAGTGGCACTGGTGGTCCCTGACATTCAGCACTGGTGGTCCCTGACATGGTGGTCCCTGACATGGTGGTCCCTGACAAGCGGCACTGGTGGTCCCTGACATGGTGGTCCCTGACATTCAGCACTGGTGGTCCCTGACATGGTGGTCCCTGACGTGGTGGTCCCTGACATTCAGCACTGGTGGTCCCCGACGTGGTGGTCCCTGACATTCAGCACTGGTGGTCCCTGACATGGTGGTCCCTGACATTCAGCACTGGTGGTCTCTGACATGGTGGCCCCTGACAAGCAGCGCTGGTGGTCCCTGACATGGTGGTCCCTGATAAGTGGCACTGGTGGTCCCTGTCAAGCAGCACTGGTGGTCCCTGACATTTGGCACTGGTGATCCCTGACATGTTGGTGTTAAGCGTACTTTCGTTTCAGTTATTTGAGTGCTCAAATCTTTGATTTGTGTCCACTATGGAGTGATGGAGAGAGGGCAATCCCACCAGATGTGGACCATTCTACCTTGGGACCGTCCACATCTCCAGCAATTGTCTGAAGAGTGTGGAAACCAGCGATTTGAGTTTGTCCGGTTGTAGCATACCATTGTGTGGTGGCACCAGCTTTTTGGGCATGTATGACCCGTTGTTTGACTTTTCTGCATACAACCGGTCATGCCGAAAACCTTCAAAAAAGTTCTCCATCTTTTCATTCTAAAAGTATTATCAATACCCCTTCGTGGCAATTCTTTATAAAGCTATTGAATGCGTAGATTCTGTAAGATTTTTTTATTGTTATTATTTTAATTTTTTTTTTTTTTTTATATATAATCATCTATCATTCATTTTCACGTGAAAGACGATTCCTTTATGCAGCAAAATGAAAAAGAAAAAAAAGAAAAAGAAAAGAAAAAACAAATGAGCCTGTAGGAAGTTTTCCGCTCCCTTTGGATGCCTGGCATCAGACTAATAAAATCTAAACAGCTCCAGTCAAATCGTATTCGTGATGTCGCTAAATGGGAACATGCCGCTTAACATAATAGGCAATTTAGCATATAAATATGCCCCATAAAAAAGCCGTGATGTCGGTAGCATGGAACAATAAATGTTAACCTTCGGGCAAGCTGTTATCAACGGGCTGCGGGGCTCCTGCAATTTTAATGAACTTGTTTGTACATACCGTGTCTGGTGTGCCGGCAACGCAATGACTTTAGGACCAAGAGGACGTTTCTTGATGAAGATAAATGATGCATTTAAATGCCTTTACCAGATGGGCTACCAATTATTTTCTCAAACTATAGATCTGCAACTTCTTCCGCTGATACTTCTTGCTGTTTTTTTTGTTTTTTGTTTTTTATCTTTGACAGCAAATGAAAAAAAAGAAAAAATTAGAAATTCATTACAATGTTCTAATTCATCATGCATTTTTATCTTTCATCGTTCGTAAAGAAAAAATAAATAAAAAATAAAATAAAATAAAAAAAGAGTGCCTGCCTTGGAGATATTATATTAGAACTAAGGTCGAAGAATGTATATCTTTTTTTTTATTTTTTTTTTAACTTTGACAGCAAAAAAAAAAAAAATTAGAAATTCATTACAATGTTCTAATTCATCATGCATTTTATCTTTCATCGTTCGTAAAGAAAAAAAAAAAAAAAAAGAGTGCCTACCCTGGAGATTTTATACTAGAACTAAGGTCGAAGAATGTATATCTTTTTTTTTTTTTTTTTAACTTTGACAGCAAAAAAACAAAAAACAAAATTAGAAATTCATTACAATGTTCTAATTCATCATGCATTTTATCTTTCATCAATTGTAAAAAAAAATAAAAAAATAAAAAAAATAAAATAAAAAAAGAGTGCCTGCCCTGGAGATATTATATTAGAGAGACAACATAAGTGTAGCGCTAAGGGAAGGGATGTAAAAAATATAGTCTAAGAACTGGCAGTTCAGAGTTCAAGTGCTGACAGAAACATCCTTGGAGAGAAGATGAAATAAAAAGTCCTCTGGAACAAGTCTCAACAAGGGTACAAATCCTCTGTGGAAGAAGCCCACACACCACCAATGAAAATGAAGAGGCTTACCAGACTTGGTGAACCCAACAAGGCATACGCCAGGTGGGGTCAATCAGGCTTAGGTGGTGCTGGGCTGGAGTAGGTCCAGAAGAGCAGGAATGGTGGAGTGACTTCCACGTGGCTGTGTTCCTCAAACGTGGTCAGGCCCAAAGGTCGTGTCCCTCTAATCCGTGTTGGAACAAACAATGACAGCAGCAAATGGAGGAAAAGAAGGATTGGCCAGATAGTGTAAATCTGGCCAATCCTTCTTTTCCTCCATTTGCTGCTGTCATTGTTTGTTCCAACACGGATTCGAGGGACACGACCTTTGGGCCTGACCACCTTTGAGGAACACAGCCACGTGGAAGTCACTCCACCATTCCTGCTCTTCTGGACCTACTCCAGCCCAGCACCACCTAAGCCTGATTGACCTCACCTGGCGTATGCCTTGTCGGGTCCACCAAGTCTGGTAAGCCTCTTCATTTTCATTGGTGGTGTGTGGGCTTCTTCCACAGAGGATTTGTACCCTTGTTGAGACTTGTTCCAGAGGACTTTTTATTTCATCTTCTCTCCAAGGATGTTTCTGTCAGCACTTGAACTCTGAACTGCCAGTTCTTAGACTATATTTTTTACATCCCTTCCCTTAGCGCTACACTTATGTTGTCTCTTTGTTATTCTTTACACTTGTTGGTTGTGTTAGCTGCTTTCCATCCCCCCTTCTAGGTAGCGCAGAATTATTGTGTATATAGATATTATATTAGAACTAAGGTCGAAGAATGTATATCTTATTTTTTTTTTTTTTTTAACTTTGAGAGCAAAAAAAAAATAAATAAATTAGAAATTCATTACAATGTTCTAATTCATCATGCATTTTATCTTTCATCTTTTGTAAAAAAAAAAAAAAAAAAAGAAAAAAGAAGAGTGCCTACCCTAGTGATATTATACTAGAGCTAAGGTCGAAGAATGTATATCTTTTTTTTTTTTTTACTTTGACAGCAAAAAAAACAAAAACAAATTTAGAAATTAATTACAATGTTCTAATTCATCATGCATTTGATCTTTCATCTTTCATAAAAAAAGAAAAAAAGAAAAAAGAAGAGTGCCTACCCTGGAGATATTATACTAGAACTAAGGTCGAAGAATGTATATCTTTTTCTTTTTTCTTTTTTTAACTTTGACAGCAAAAAAAAACAAAAAAACAAAATTAGAAATTCATCACAATGTTCTAACTCATCGTGCATTTTATCTTTCATCGTTCGTAAAAAAAAAATAAAAAAATAAAAAAGAAGAGTGCCTACCCTGGTGATATTATACTAGAGGTAAGGTCGAAGAATGTATATCTTTTTTTTTTTTTAACTTTGACAGCAAAAAAAAAAAAAAATTAGAAATTCATTACAATGTTCTAATTCATCATGCATTTTATCTTTCATCTTTTATAAAAAAAAAAAAAAAAGAAAAAGAAAAAAGAAGAGTGCCTACCCTGGAGATATTATACTAGAACTAAGGTCGAAGAATGTATATCTTTTTTTTTTTTTTTTTTTTTTTAACTTTGACAGCAAAAAAACAAAACAAAATTAGAAATTCATCACAATGTTCTAACTCATCGAGCATTTTATCTTTCATCGTTCGTAAAAAGAAATAAAAAAATAAAAAAATAAAAAAGAAGAGTGCCTACCCTGGAGATATTATACTAGAACTAAGGTCGAAGAATGTATATCTTTTTTTTTTTTTTTTTTGACTTTGACAGCAAAAAAACAAAACAAAATTAGAAATTCATCACAATGTTCTAATTCATCATGCATTTTTATCTTTCATCGTTCGTAAAAAAAAAAAAAGAAAAAAAAAAAGAAAAAAAAAAAGAAAAATAGAGTGCCTACCCTGGAGATATTATACTAGAACTAAGGTCGAAGAATGTATATCTTTTTTTTTTTTTCTTTGTCAATAATGAGCCTCATTACCATTGAAATGCTGATTGGATTCAATCAAGCAAGGTTTTGCTCTCCTTATTCCACTTGATTGGAAAATTGACAGGGGTCCTTGGTTACGGGGCGGCTTTTGCGTTTCCGATGGCCCCCTTGGCCTTTTTTTCATTTTCTACGCCGCGCCCTCCAACGAAGAGAAAAAAAGAAACAAAAAAAACAAAAAAAACCCTTTCTGATTCCACCTTATCTAGGCAGATGCTAATTACCATTCAGAAAAGGCTCTTCTCTTGCATGCCTCCGAAATCCAAAGTGCGTATTCTTTTTTTTTTCACACCGACCAGACTTGTCAATTAAAAAGGAGGGGAAAAAAAATATTCCATTTGCACGTGCGAGGTTGACGTGTTTTATTTATTTAATAATTTTGGCAAGCTGCCTCTAGACAACCAAAGAGAGAGAAAGAGAGAGAGAGAGACTTTTTTTTTTTGGAAGGGCGAGGTATACACTGGTGTGAAAAAAAAAATCTCATCATAGGCCCAATAAACAACCATCATGGCGATAGGATAAATATTTTCTATGTGTTGATGAGGCTTATTAAACTTTCGATTTGCATTTTTTTATTTCCTTACGGTAATTTAGGACCTTTAATTTCTTAACAGTGCACTACAGTGATTTCTAAAAGTTTAGTTTTCATTTTAAATAACAAACATGACATCCTTACCTGCTCTGTGTAATGGTTTTGCACAGATCCTCCTCTTCTCTGGTCCCCCGCCTGCGCTCCTGGCCCCCCCCCCCCCCCTGCCGAGTGCACACAATAGCAAGCTGCTTGCTATAGGGGCATTCGTGTGTGCTTGATCCTGAATCCCTCTACTCTGTGTGTCCATTGGCAGGAGCCAATGGCTGATTTCTCTAAGCCAGCGATTTCCAAACTGTGGCCCTTTGTCTACCTTGGATGCTGACCTTTGCGTGCCTTAGGGCACTTTTCCTGCCACTGACACCAACAAAGCGGCTTAATTCCTGTTACTAACATCAACAACAGGGCACTATTTCTCCCACTGATACCAATGATGGGGCACTATTCCTCCCACTGATACCAATGATGGGGCACTATCCCTCCCACTGATACCAATGATGGGACACTATTTCTCCCACTGATACCAATGATGGGACACTATCCCTCCCACTGATACCGATGATGGGACACTATTCCTCCCACTGATCCCGATGATGGGACACTATTTCTCCCACTGATACCAATGATGGGACACTATTCCTCCCACTGATACCAATGATGGGGCACTATCCCTCCCACTGATACCAATGATGGGACACTATTCCTCCCACTGATACCAATGATGGAACACTATTTCACCCACTGATACCAATGATGGGACACTATTCCTCCCACTGATACCAATGATGGGACACTATTTCTCCCACTGATACCAATGATGGGGCACTATTCCTCCCACTGATACCAATGATGGGACACTATTTCTCCCACTGATACCAATGATGGGGCACTATTTCTCCCACTGATACCAATGATGGGACACTATTTCTCCCACTGATACCAATGATGGGGCACTATTCCTCCCACTGATACCAATGATGGCACACTATTCCTCCCACTGATACCAATGATGGAGAACTATTCCTTCTACTGACACCAACAATGGGGCACTATTCCTCCCACTGACACCAATGATGGGGAACTATTCCTTTTACTGACACCAATGATGGGACACTATTCCTCCCACTGATACCAATGATGGGACACTATTCCTCCCACTGATACCAATGATGGAGAACTATTCATTCTACTGACACCAACGATGGGACACTATTCCTCCCACTGACACCAATGATGGGGAATTATTCCTTTTACTGACACCAATGATGGGACACTATTCCTCCCACTGATACCAATGATGGGACACTATTCCTCCCACTGATACCAATGATGGAGAACTATTACTTCTACTGACACCAACGATGGGGCACTATTCCTCCCACTGACACCAATGATGGGGAACTATTCCTTTTACTGACACCAATGATGGGACACTATTCTTCCCACTGATACCAATGATGGGACACTATTCCTCCCACTGATACCAATGATGGGACACTATTCCTCCCACTAATACCAATGATGGGACACTATTCCTCCCACTGATACCAATGATGGGACACTATTCCTCCCACTGATACCAATGATGGCACACTATTCCTCCCACTGATACCAATGATGGGACACTATTCCTCCCACTGATACCAATGATGGAGAACTATTCCTTCTACTGACACCAACGATGGGGCACTATTCCTCCCACTGACACCAATGATGGGGAACTATTCCTTTTACTGACACCAATGATGGGACACTATTCCTCCCACTGACACCAATGATGGGACACTATTCCTCCCACTGATACCAATGATGGGACACTATTCCTCCCACTGACACCAATGATGGGACACTATTCCTCCCACTGATACCAATGATGGGGCACTATTCCTCCAACTGACACCAATGATGGGACACAATTCCTTCTACTGACACCAACAATGTAGTATGATTTCTTCTACTGATACCAATGATGGGTCACCATTTGTCAGGGCTGGGCTCAGCCCTTCCTTCTCTGAGCTGGCCGCTCAGCTGTCGGCTAATTGCCAGCTCCTATCTCTCCACAGTGACTCACCTGTTGATGATATCCTGCTCATCAGTCCTGCCTACTTAAGCCGTCCAGCCCAGATGGTCTCTGCCTTCGCCTTGGTCACATCTCTAGAGACGCTCTCCTGTGTTCCTGTTAAAGACTTGCTTGTCTGACATCCCTTCTGGCTCCATATCCTGCTTGCTGTTCTACTACGCTCATCTCTGGCTCCCTGATGTTTTGACTTGTCTGATTATCCGTTCCGGTTCCTGAACTCTGGCTATGTTTTGACTATGTTTACTCTTTACCTTTTTTTATTATTATTATTAAACAAGTGAGATTTTACTGTACTTCTGTCTCAGTCTGATTCATGGTTTCTGACACCGTTCCTCCCACTGGTACCAATGATGGGACACTATTCCTGCCACTGATACCAATGATGGGGCACTATTCCTCCCACTGATACCAATGATGGGGCACTATTCCTTCCACTGACACCAATGATGGGGCACTATTCCTTCCACTGACACCAACAATGGTGCACTATTCATCTCCCTAATGCCAAAGACGCACTATTTACTTCCACTGACGTCAGAACAATTTCTACTCCCAATGGCCACAGCTCCCCCCCCTAAAATCTGAAGGACAGTAGACAGGCCCTTTGTTTAGAAAGTTTGGGGACCCCTGCTCTAAGCCAATGAGAACTGAGAGAGCCTCAGCCCTTGTGCACACCGCTGGATTGAGATGGGACTCAGGTGAGCATGGGGGGGGGGGCAGGGGGTTTAGGATGTGCAGTATATAGCGAGGACAGTGCAACTGCTCAGTACTTCAGCAAATATTTATCCCCTTCCCTCCCTCCCCGCTCGTATCCCTTCAAAAATTTCTGAACCCCTAGGGGTGCAGGGGGAATTGGCTATCATGTGACCACTCTAATTGGCTGCCACAGTTACAAATTCCTACCTTTTGTCCTTCTTAAGAAATAGCTGTTTGTTTGCCTGTCCATGTGCAGAGTGAATGTAAATGGGAGTGATTTTACAATTATCAATCAACTGCTGCACCTGCAGGGCTCTAATGAGGAAAGCAACAGTGTCTGCATCCCTTTAGACATGATTTCCCTTTGGGAGTCTCTCACTAAATATTAAATTTTTGTTGCAGGGGATGCCCTAATCTGACTTACAGTATCTAACATAAGTTAGTACACCCCTCACATTTTTGTAAATCTTTTCTTCTATCTTTTCATGTGACAACACGGAAGAAATGACACTTTGCTACAATGTAAAGTAGTGAGTGTACAGCTTGTATAACAGTGTAAATTTGCTGTCCCCTCAAAATAACTCAACACACAGCCATTAATGTCTAAACCGCTGGCAACAAAAGTGAGTACACCCCTAAGTGAAAATGTCTAAATTGGGCCCAAAGTGTCAATATGTTGAGTGGCCACCATTATTTTCCAGCATTGCCTTAACCCTCTTGGGCATGGAGGTCACCAGAGCTTCACAGGTTGTCACTGGAGTCCTCTTCCACTCCTCCACATCACGGAGCTGGTGGATGTTAGAGACCTTGCGCTCCTCCACCTTCCATTTGAGGATGTCCCACAGATGATCAATAGGGTTTAGGTCTGGAGACATGCTTGGCCAGTCCATCGCTTTTACCCTCAACTTCTTTAGCAAGGCAGTGGTCGTCCTGGAGGTGTGTATGGGGTTGTTATCATGTTGGAATACTGCCCTGCGGCCCAGTCTCTGAAGGGAGGGGATCATGCTCTGCTTCAGTATGTCACCATACATGTCGGCATTCATGGTTCCCTCAATGATCTGTAGCTCCCCAGTTCCGGCAGCACTCATGCAGCCCCAGACCATGACACTCCCACCACCATGCTTGACTGTAGACAAGACACACTTGTCTTTGTACTCCTTACCTGGTTGCCGCCACACACGCTTGTCACCATCTGAACCAAATAAGTTTATCTTGGTCTCATCAGACCACAGGACATGGTTCCAGTAATCCATGTCCCTAGTCTGCTTGTCTTCAGCAAACTGTTTGCGGGTTTTCTTGTGCATCATCTTTGGAAGAGGCTTCCTTCTGGGACAACAGCCATGCAGACCAATTTGATGCAGTGTGAGGCGTATGGTCTGAGCACTGACAGGCTGACCCCCCACCCCTACAACCTCTGCAGCAATGCTGGCAGCACTCATACGTCTATTTCCCAAAGACAACCTCTGGATATGACGCTGAACATGTGAACTTCTTTGGTTGACCATGGCGAGGCCTGTTCTGAGTGGAACCTGTCCTGTTATACCGCTGTATGGTCTTGGCCACCGTGCTGCAGCTCAGTTTCAGGGTCTTGGCAATCTTCTTATAGCCTAGGCCATCTTTATGTAGAGCAACAATTCTTTTCTTCAGATCCTCAGAGAGTTCTTTGCCATGAGGTGCCATGTTGAACTTCCAGTGACCAGTATGAGAGAGGGAGAGCGATAACACCAAATTTAACACACCTGCTCCCCATTCACACCCGAGACCTTGTAACACTAACGAGTCACATGACACACTGGGGAGGGAATATGGCTAATTGGGCCCAATTTGGACATTTTCACTTAGGGGTGTACTCACTTTTGTTGTCAGCGGTTTAGACATTAATGGCTGTGTGTTGAGTTATTTTGAGGGGACAGTAAATTTACACTGTTATACAAGCTGTACACTCACTACTTTACATTGTAGCAAAGTATAATTTCGTCAGTGTTGTCACATGAAAAGATAGAAGAAAATATTTACAAATATGTGAGGGGTGTAATGTGAAAGAAATTGCGTTGCGCTAGATAAATATACTGCAGAGGAAAGATCCTAAAAACTCAAGTTATCATCCATTATACATAAATTTGCTGAAAAAAATTATATTAAATATACCAAAAAACTCCTGTGAAAATAAATATATATAGTATCACTTCTGTGCAATGTGCATATGTATGCACCTATAAACAATCAATAAAAGTGCATATAGTGCAAAAAGAAATATATATACAATAGTGCATAAAAATTCAACGGTGACTGCAGACAAAAAGCATATAATACTTCAATTAACGTGCAGCATGCAAAAACGCAGAAAAAAAGGCTATATAAAAGTTCTTATATAAGTGTCCCAAAATTGTAACTAAAGAGTGTTTCCGTGTCCATAAATCTCCATAGGGTTTCCAGGTGATCCAATGTGCCAGATTCAAGTGCTCTGAATAATAATATTGTGCCACAGTGCCCCCCCACAGTGGTTGCGCTCACCTCAGAGCGTGTGACACAGCTGTTACCTTGTGTCAAAACACGCTGTGTAGCCACCCCCTGGGCTGTATGGGAAACGCTAATCGATCTCCACTCTGGGTCACTCAGGCTCCATGGATGTTAATCATAAGAACAAAAAAGAAACTATATAGTGTAATTCCACTAAACCACTTTATTCCGACCAAACAACTTTCCCACAAAGGGTTACTCACATTTAGTGGGTGCTGTTGTGCACCAAACAATACAAAGCTCCAAAAGGGTATATTGTGTGGTCTGCCGCGGGGTATGCGCTTCTCCCGGCTCAGCTGTTTCTCTAATCCGCTGTAAGCTGTTCGCTCCGTCCTGGCCCCTCCCCTACGCGTGTTCGACACAGGGAGTCACGTGTCTTCATCAGGGGGATATGATTGGACGGGCGCTCTATCTCTTAAATACTCTCCCGGCGGCCATTTTCCCTAGGATCTCGGACTGCTCATCAACAAGCTCCTTTCCTCTATCTAATATATCACGTTTAGACATAGCTCAAACGAGGGACATAGTATCTCAAAAAACATCCACCGCAAATACGATTTGAACTTAGCTCAATCCAGGACGGAGTTTGGGAGAGCAACATACCACACCGCATCCCACTATAACAAATAATTTGTGGTCATATCATAGTACCATAATCTAAACCCATTAAATCGTGTATTTATTAAATATATAAAAAGTATATTTCTAAATTTATTTTAAAACCATCTACCATAGTGACACCTTTTACCTAATTAAAAACTATGTTATATAAAAAAATAAACATTATAAAAATATATATGCACCTCTACGGGGGAGGACTCTCAGGGATACATATTAGATAATTCAAAAATGTAAGTAAAAAGAAATATGTATATATATATATGTACACATATATATGTAGGAACATATACATATAAAAAACATATATAAATAAATATATATATATATTGCAAAAGAAATTAAATACAATATATAAAAATAACAAATACATAATAAAAAAATTGTTATTATATTTAAAAAATATATAGAATATAAGTTAAATAAACCCAGGTATAGAGAGTAAAAAAACCTTTAATGGCATTATGGATATTTGATCTCCAGGGGATATGTATGCTAAAAAAATCAAATATGTCAAGTATACGGCGACATTAAAATTAACAAAAAAAACAAAAAAATTCTTTTCTTTTAGAAATTACTAAGAAAGCATGTGAGATCAAACTCCTTGTTCAATCCGCCAGGTGATAAAGAACCAAGCTGGTATATCCACCAGGATTCTCGTTGGCTAATATCTCTCACATAATTTGAACCCCTCCATTTACGTTTGGGTGCTTCCAGTCCCCAAAATTTCATACCCTCCGTGCTTTGGTTATGCTTTATTTTAAAATGCACTGAGAGGTGGTGTTTATCGTGTCCCTTTCGTATGTTTCGCACATGCTCCTCCATACGTTCTTTTAGGGCCCTGGTGGTACGGCCAACATAAATAAGGTTACATGGGCATTTGATAGCATATACCACCCCTATCGTTTCGCATGATATGAAATCTTCTATAACATGCAGTTGGTTCCTTAGGGGGTTATAGAAATCCTTAACTCTCTTGGTGTTGGATGGAACCCTGATACAACTATAGCACCTCCCACAGCCAAAAAAACCTTTTAAGTCCCAGAACATTTTTGGTTTTGGTCTGGGTGGTTCCACCACATTGTGTACCAACCTATCCCGTAGAGATGGCGCTCTTTTGTAAACAATCTTGGGTTTATTAGATAAAAGATCTTTCAAATGAGCATCTTGTTTGAGCACACTCCAATATTTCTTTAAAATTTTCTCTACCTCCCTACTTTGTAAGCAGTAATCCAGCACTATACAGGTTCCATCAAACTCATCATTGTCCACATCAGTATTTTTGTCCTTCAGTAGGTCCTCCCTCTCAAGATTTCTCACCACTTCCTTTTCTCTCTCTAAAAACTCCTTATGGTATCCCTTATCTAAAAACATTTCTTCGAGCTTATTGGACTGAACCTCAAAATCACTTTCACGGGTGCAGTTTCTGCGCATCCTCATAAATTGGCCTCTAGGGATATTATCAAGCCAGGGCTTGTGATGGCAACTAGTGGTTGGGATATAAGAGTTCCGGTCTGTGGCCTTGAAAAAGGACCTAGTGATCATGCCCTCTGCTGTATTGAGTATCTCCAAATCAAGAAAATGTATATGGTCTTTGTTAATATCCCACGTCAGAGAGATATTGCGATCATTCTCATTCATGGATTCCAACAAAGATGTCAATGATTCCATACTGCCTTTCCATATGATTAGCAGATCATCAATAAATCTCTTATACAGCAATATATCCCCAAACTGCTCAACCCGTACTGTCTCCTCCTCCCATTTTGCCATATAAAGATTTGCCACACTTGGGGCGAATTTAGCGCCCATGGCAACTCCTTTCACTTGCAGATAAAACCTCTCATTATACCAAAAGAAATTGTGGTGCAAACAGAAATCTAAACATTTTAAAATAAATCCAATAAGGCCCCTATCGAACCCTTCCTCTTTGTCCAAAGCCCACTCCACGGCCTCCAGGGCTCCATCATGGTCAATATTGGTATATAGTGATGATACATCCCCAGTGGCCATGATTACATTTCTCTCCTTGACGTGTTCTCTCAATAATTGGAGGGTGTGCTTTGTATCCTTGAGGTAGGCTTGCGTTTTCCTCACCAGGGGTTGTAAGTGGAGGTCTATGTATTCCCCCAGTCGGGATGTCAACGACTCAATTCCACTTATGATAGGCCTTCCTGGGGGATTCGAACTATCCTTGTGAATTTTAGGTAGGTAGTAAATTACAGGGATCCTGCTAACCGTAGGGATCAGATATTTGGCCTCTTGCTTGTTCAAAAATTTATTATCTATCCCATGTTTGATAATGAGATCTAATTCTTTTCTAAAGGTATTCGAAGGGTCGGACCTCAATATTTGGTATGTGCTGTTGTCACTCAATATCCTGTTCATTTCATCCTTATATTGCTGTAATGACAACACCACAATGCCCCCTCCTTTATCTGCTGGTCGTATTACTATATCATCTCTCTTCTCTAATAAACTTAAACCTCTTTTAAAATCTCTGTGCTCATATGCCCTTTTGATCGGTAACTGCTCAAGCTCTGTCGTGACTAATTTTTTAAAAAGATCCACATATTTATTGTTGGCCACATGCGGATTAAAAACGGAGTTATTCCGCAAATTAGTAAATTTATTGTTTGTAGCCATTCTTTCAACCGGGTTCAAAGCGTAATACTTTTTAATATTCAATTTTCTAATGAATTTCTGCACCCCCACATAGGTTTCAAATTTGTTAAGCCCTTTCTTTGGTGCGAATTTGATTCCCTTATCAAGGGTCATAATTTCTTCCTTTGAAAGGTCCTTGCCACTCAGATTATAAATCCCCTCACCTAGTCGTCCAGCCTTCTTCTTTTGCTGCTGTATCCTTCGTCCGGCTCTTCCTCCTCTCTTCCTAGGTTTCTTGTATCTCGGTTGTGTCCATCCCTGTCCTTCCCTAAAAAAGGCTCGTTCAAATATTGTTGTCCAGCGTCTTCCAACGGCTGATAACTATTGTACACAGGTACTCCATACGTGTCCTGTGTGGGCCTATCATACCTCGTTCTTTGTGGTTTCGGGGAATAATATGGTTCACCCCTTTGGGGATCATCTCTGTGTTGGGGAGGGTACCCTTGGTTCCGGGTTTGCGGTGGTGGAGGGCCCCCATAGGGTTGTCGCCGACCACCCCTGTATGGTGTCCCTTGTTGGTACCCCTGATTTCTGTATGGTTGTGGTCCATAAGGGGGTTGCTCCCTTTGCTGTCCACCTCCTCTGGGTGTGTAGTTGGATTGGTGACCTCTCCCGTATTGATTACCACCTTGGTATGTCCTATATCCATAGGTTTGATGATAAGGTGCCCTATATCCCCAATTACCTTGGTTAGGGGGGGGTCCTTGATATGGGTTATTGCCTCTATTCATAGGTGGCCCCTGATATTCATGTTGATCTTGCTGCATCCTTCTCATGGGTTGTTGATAGGGCGCATACGATTGCTTATCATCATGTCGGTGAGGCGGATTCCCTCCATTGGGTGGTCCCCTTTCCTGTTGGTAATTTTGTCGCTCCTGTGGTCGTGTCACCCTTGTGTCTTCGTTTTGGTTAACAGTGGCCCCGGCTTGTGGATTATTCATATTATTGTTTTCCAGCGTGGATTGCCAACGATATACTCGTTTATTCTGGTAATCCTCCAAATCGCGCAAATATTTTTTTCTTTTCCCATTCTTGTTCTCCCCAAATCTTTCTTTTGCATGTTTTTCTGTAAATCTCCCATCAGTCTATTATATTCGGAAGTCTCTCTAAAAGGGTAAATCTTATCTCTAATTTCCTTAATTTGTTTTTCCAATATTGTAAGCTTACGCTGTTTTCTTTTAATTAGAAACTCCATGACCTCTCTCCCTTTGCCCTCAAAGAAGGTATACCACTCTTCCACATCCTCCTCCCCTAATAGGCCATCATTAATCGGGACATCCCATCGGAGTTTCCTGGGGATTAGATTGTCTTTTAGATATTTATCCATAGTGGATCTATCCCACCAAACATTGCTTTTTTTTGTCCATACAGTGACCTAATTTCTTAAATAACTGTGCGATATCATCATCCTTGGTTTTTTTATCAGAAAATAGATCCTCAAGATCCACTTCCCTATTCTCAAAAAAAGCAAAAGGATCCATAGGCTACCAACAAGTGTATGACGTAAAGAACAAAGACAAAGAAAAAAATCTTGCGAGCCACAATAATCCTATGCTTAATGAATCAGCAGCAAATAGAAAAGTTCTATATTACAGGTATATCACAGAGGAATATCCAGCAGCAGACGCAGCTCACGTACTCATAAACGTGCATAAACCATAATGTGAAAGAAATTGCGTTGCGCTAGATAAATATACTGCAGAGGAAAGATCCTAAAAACTCAAGTTATCATCCATTATACATAAATTTGCTGAAAAAAATTATATTAAATATACCAAAAAACTCCTGTGAAAATAAATATATATAGTATCACTTCTGTGCAATGTGCATATGTATGCACCTATAAACAATCAATAAAAGTGCATATAGTGCAAAAAGAAATATATATACAATAGTGCATAAAAATTCAACGGTGACTGCAGACAAAAAGCATATAATACTTCAATTAACGTGCAGCATGCAAAAACGCAGAAAAAAAGGCTATATAAAAGTTCCTATATAAGTGTCCCAAAATTGTAACTAAAGAGTGTTTCCGTGTCCATAAATCTCCATAGGGTTTCCAGGTGATCCAATGTGCCAGATTCAAGTGCTCTGAATAATAATATTGTGCCACAGTGCCCCCCCACACAGTGGTTGCGCTCACCTCAGAGCGTGTGACACAGCTGTTACCTTGTGTCAAAACACGCTGCTGATTCATTAAGCATAGGATTATTGTGGCTCGCAAGATTTTTTTCTTTGTCTTTGTTCTTTACGTCATACACTTGTTGGTAGCCTATGGATCCTTTTGCTTTTTTTGAGAATAGGGAAGTGGATCTTGAGGATCTATTTTCTGATAAAAAAACCAAGGATGATGATATCGCACAGTTGTTTAAGAAATTAGGTCACTGTATGGACAAAAAAAGCAATGTTTGGTGGGATAGATCCACTATGGATAAATATCTAAAAGACAATCTAATCCCCAGGAAACTCCGATGGGATGTCCCGATTAATGATGGCCTATTAGGGGAGGAGGATGTGGAAGAGTGGTATACCTTCTTTGAGGGCAAAGGGAGAGAGGTCATGGAGTTTCTAATTAAAAGAAAACAGCGTAAGCTTACAATATTGGAAAAACAAATTAAGGAAATTAGAGATAAGATTTACCCTTTTAGAGAGACTTCCGAATATAATAGACTGATGGGAGATTTACAGAAAAACATGCAAAAGAAAGATTTGGAGAACAAGAATGGGAAAAGAAAAAAATATTTGCGCGATTTGGAGGATTACCAGAATAAACGAGTATATCGTTGGCAATCCACGCTGGAAAACAATAATATGAATAATCCACAAGCCGGGGCCACTGTTAACCAAAACGAAGACACAAGGTGACACGACCACAGGAGCGACAAAATTACCAACAGGAAAGGGGACCACCCAATGGAGGGAATCCGCCTCACCGACATGATGATAAGCAATCGTATGCGCCCTATCAACAACCCATGAGAAGGATGCAGCAAGATCAACATGAATATCAGGGCCACCTATGAATAGAGGCAATAACCCATATCAAGGACCCCCCCCTAACCAAGGTAATTGGGGATATAGGGCACCTTATCATCAAACCTATGGATATAGGACATACCAAGGTGGTAATCAATACGGGAGAGGTCACCAATCCAACTACACACCCAGAGGAGGTGGACAGCAAAGGGAGCAACCCCCTTATGGACCACAACCATACAGAAATCAGGGGTACCAACAAGGGACACCATACAGGGGTGGTCGGCGACAACCCTATGGGGGCCCTCCACCACCGCAAACCCGGAACCAAGGGTACCCTCCCCAACACAGAGATGATCCCCAAAGGGGTGAACCATATTATTCCCCGAAACCACAAAGAACGAGGTATGATAGGCCCACACAGGACACGTATGGAGTACCTGTGTACAATAGTTATCAGCCGTTGGAAGACGCTGGACAACAATATTTGAACGAGCCTTTTTTAGGGAAGGACAGGGATGGACACAACCGAGATACAAGAAACCTAGGAAGAGAGGAGGAAGAGCCGGACGAAGGATACAGCAGCAAAAGAAGAAGGCTGGACGACTAGGTGAGGGGATTTATAATCTGAGTGGCAAGGACCTTTCAAAGGAAGAAATTATGACCCTTGATAAGGGAATCAAATTCGCACCAAAGAAAGGGCTTAACAAATTTGAAACCTATGTGGGGGTGCAGAAATTCATTAGAAAATTGAATATTAAAAAGTATTACGCTTTGAACCCGGTTGAAAGAATGGCTACAAACAATAAATTTACTAATTTGCGGAATAACTCCGTTTTTAATCCGCATGTGGCCAACAATAAATATGTGGATCTTTTTAAAAAATTAGTCACGACAGAGCTTGAGCAGTTACCGATCAAAAGGGCATATGAGCACAGAGATTTTAAAAGAGGTTTAAGTTTATTAGAGAAGAGAGATGATATAGTAATACGACCAGCAGATAAAGGAGGGGGCATTGTGGTGTTGTCATTACAGCAATATAAGGATGAAATGAACAGGATATTGAGTGACAACAGCACATACCAAATATTGAGGTCCGACCCTTCGAATACCTTTAGAAAAGAATTAGATCTCATTATCAAACATGGGATAGATAATAAATTTTTGAACAAGCAAGAGGCCAAATATCTGATCCCTACGGTTAGCAGGATCCCTGTAATTTACTACCTACCTAAAATTCACAAGGATAGTTCGAATCCCCCAGGAAGGCCTATCATAAGTGGAATTGAGTCGTTGACATCCCGACTGGGGGAATACATAGACCTCCACTTACAACCCCTGGTGAGGAAAACGCAAGCCTACCTCAAGGATACAAAGCACACCCTCCAATTATTGAGAGAACACGTCAAGGAGAGAAATGTAATCATGGCCACTGGGGATGTATCATCACTATATACCAATATTGACCATGATGGAGCCCTGGAGGCCGTGGAGTGGGCTTTGGACAAAGAGGAAGGGTTCGATAGGGGCCTTATTGGATTTATTTTAAAATGTTTAGATTTCTGTTTGCACCACAATTTCTTTTGGTATAATGAGAGGTTTTATCTGCAAGTGAAAGGAGTTGCCATGGGCGCTAAATTCGCCCCAAGTGTGGCAAATCTTTATATGGCAAAATGGGAGGAGGAGACAG